>SMSQ01022431.1:0-10978 GCA_019453375.1 Ctenoplectra terminalis | reverse complement strand
GGGGGGGGGGGGGGGGGGGGGGTGCGCCCTAAATCTAAAATTTTATCTTCAGGTATTTACTAGTTTCCGAGATATTAATAAAAAAAAAGGTTGAATTGAATATTGAATACCATGTATATAGATGTTACTAATACATCAAATGCTGCTTCTCGGGATGTTAGAATGTAATATAATACATCTTCCATGTCGAGCCGTCGACTGTCCAGTAACCGATAATGTAACAGCGATATTTGTCTCAGTATATATAGGATGACCAATTTTCGTAGGTGATGATACACTATTTGGCAATGAGTATAGTAAGATCCTGTGCAAGAAAACGTAGAGTTCTAAAAATGCTCGAGACGATCAAATTTTAAATATTTTTGGAATGTTTTATATTGTCGATCGCTTAGACGACGAATGGATTCACGTAGATTTGGGTTAGGTTCGGGTCAGATAAAAACCCGGTTGGCCAGGTTTTCGGCGGTTGCATCGCTCAGTGAGCCTTGGTTGAACGAATTTCGTCACCCTATAGATACCGAGGCTGATATCGTTGTTACGTCATTGGCTACTTAACAGTCAACGGCGTGAACGCCTCCTATTACATTGTAACATCTCCGGAGGTAACATTTGTTGTATTAGTAACGTCTGTATACAGTGCATTATACGCAGTTTTCTATGCATGCTACTGAAAGTGTTTTTACTAGCTTCTCGGAAATTAGTAAATATCGGAAGCTAAAATTTTAGATTCAGCCCCCGCTCCCCACGGTTCAAGTCAATCGGCTACATAGATCTTTTGGAAGAATATCCCTTATTTCTACCAATTATGATAAGTAATCATTGGATCGTAATTTCATAAAGACTTGATGGATAAATATTATAGTTGGCGAAAATAAAATATTAATTAAGTCTAAGCTATAGCAATGAATGTTTATGGAACTTAACTGTAAAAAATAAAAATCAAATTGGATCTATTCTGTTATCTGCTCATCGTCATTTGCTAAATTCTGATTGGCCTGAAATTGCAGAAAAGGGCCTTTTCTACGATTTGGATATTTCGTGGGATGTACTACCGAAAAGCCCCGATCGCCGATCGACACGAAATTTGGAGGGGAGGGGGAAGAGGGGTTCAAACACCAAATATAAAATTTTAAGCGCGACCAATTATTATTTTCCGAAATATTCGGAATGTTATTCCAGATGTTATTAAAAACAACTGTCTTCGCTGTGCTAGAGTATCGCTCGTCAACTGTCGAGTAGCCCATGATCTTATAGCGATATCGGAGCTAGAAAGAAGCTCTCCTCTCCGATTAGGATAATTGTTAGATATGTTGTAGAAATAAATATTTTGAATAAATTTTTCTTATACGTACCAGCAGCGGTCCCGCTTAATTTTCGAGATATTCGTGAAAAACTGCTGCTACAGTAAATTCTCCCACATTGACCCTACTGGAGCTTTACTCGCATTGACCCTATTGGTGTTCGTACGCCTAGGCATGCGCTGATCCTGCGCCTATGTTATCTGGATCGGAGTCAGTCAAGCGTGTGATGCACGTAAAGCTATACGCGACGCGGTTCTTTTGATGAGAGAGCTTGACAATTCAAAATTCAATAATGTAACTTTTATAGGTTTACTTTTTCTTATTTTGAAGTTTGTTTAGCACAACGGTGAGTGTTTTTCGATTAAAATGAAATCAAACACGATATAATTTGGACGACGTTGTTTTACTTGATTATCATTATTGATTCATTGTATTATTTTTACATAATAATAAATACATAATACACAAAGTGTGTTCGATACAACAAAATACAATGATAATAAAAGTTATTCGATAAGTATTTCAAATTATAACATGTTTGATCTCGTTTTGATTAAAATCATCTCATCGATCTGTTATAAATATTTTCATACAGAAAAAGTTAGAAACGAAAAACTTTGTGCATCGTTTTTAATATAACATTAGGTACGCTGGGTTTTAAATGTATCGATTATCTCATTTCTCGTTCTACTCCCTTTTTTTTTATTCGTTGTCCTTTTCTTTGTTCGGCGAACTACAAAGGCAGTTGCGAGGCTCGAGAAATCGTGTCTCCTCTACCCAAATTGTCCCAATTCGATTTCGAGCTTAGGGTCAATACGAAAGAATTCACTGCACACTCCTGCCTAAGTCGTGCGTTGCGACAGCGTATGCGTCAGTATTGGTTGTCATTTTTCTGTTTATAAAGTTAGGTTAAGCAAGTTTGAAGGTCCCGTGCAGAACTGTATATGCGAGGCTCTAAGAAATGTCAGTTATAACTCAATAGCGTGGTAAAATTGTAGAAAAAGTGCCTCCTCTCCGATTTCAATGATTTTTGAATATGTTGTAGAAATCGATATTTTGAACAACGTTTTCCCATACACATAAGCGGCGGTCTTGCTGAATTTCCGAGATATTTGCAAAAAACTGCTGCTATTGCTACATTGAATTCTGCATTTAGTTGTGCGTTTGTGGCAGTTTATGCGTCAATACTGGATCATGTATTCATTATACATGTTTCGCGAATGACTTTAAAGAAGTTGTATGAACATTACACATATTTAGAGAAAAATACTGAAAAAACTTAAAATATTATTTGAAACTAAAGATTCACGAAATAAAAGAGAATGAAACGATATTTAATTTTTCGTAAAATATACCATAGATATACAGTCAACCCTCCTATAACGCGGTGAGTGCGTACCGCGCTATAAGAAACTCGGATTTAACCGTAGAAACCAGGCTAATTCGTAGCGCGTTGTATGGAAACCGTCTACCGCGCTATAAGAAACTCAGAATTAGTACAAATCACACTGTTCGTACCGCGTTATATGGAGACCTAGAAATACAAAAGACAAGATTAAATTATAAATTATTTTTATCGAATCGAAGAGTTCGTATAAGGAAATGATAAAAAAAATTAAACAAAAAGTAAACAAAAGAACTGTTTTCCAACAAAAAGAAGAAAGACTTTTGTAAAATCTTTTAACACTCATCCTCGCTGTCAAGCTTCGCGTTAGTATATGGAAACCCCGTTCTCAGAGTGCCGCGTTATAGGAGGGCTATCGCAATTTCAGGTCGGCGTTATACGGAAACCGCGTTCTCAAAGTACCGCGTTATAGGAGGGTTGACTGTATACCATAAACGATATATTTTTAAGCGCAATGCAAACCGATACTTCATACGTTACGACTTAATGTTATGTATCGGATGAAGCCGTGCACGTACACATGATACGTGTTCGGACACGTGACGTGCGCGGGAGAACGAATTCAAAATAACCCTGTGTTTTATGGGTGGAGTACTCTCGAGATATTTCTTTATTCATGAGTGCAAACGATGAAAGGGTACAACGTGCATTAATGCCTTGAAATCGTCGCGCTACCAAAGCATACTAGACGAGTGTGTTTTTAATGCTTGCTTGTATCGAAACGTTTTATGTGGAAAACTGAATTACGAATTTATGCACCGCGTAAATGTTGCCTCAGACTTGTCCGTTTCTCTCTTCAAGATGGAAGGTGTTGATAATTTTTTGACACGTTATTGCAACAGAATGCACTAATTTTATGTTCAAAAGAATTGTAGGAATAATGAAACATTGAGAATGGAAAAAATATTTTGTAGTAAATTTTTATTCAAATGATCGAATATTTTATTTTATCGATTGTTGTTTCAATAAAGGTGCACTGGAATTATAATGTTGATACCTTCAAATAAATTAGAGCGCACAATCAAAGATGTGATGATAAATATGATACAAATAACATTTCAGTATTAAAATAAAACAACCTTTACATAGTTATACGCGAATAATTATACAGATCATCGACTGGAATGTGTTCATCACAATTGAAGGCACATTTCTTTCAACACAGACTTAATTGTAACAGTGACAAATTCAATTTAGAGTTTGAGTCGATCATTTAATTATTTTATATAACGAGTATCGAGAGAAACCGTTTTACACTGTTTGCAGGTGATTGAAACTTTTAAAGTAAAATGTATACAAAAAAGTAGCGTTAATTTGATTTTTGGGAAGTCAGTACTCTAATTTGAATAGGTAACAATGATAAATTACAGTTTGAAATTTATTAAAACTGTTTATTGTGGAATTTATATCGTTGCAAGTAAAGATGTTAGCATTTTGCGCATATCTTCATACTAGATCGGAGTTCTATTTGTTGCTTGTGTGAAAGGTATTTCCTAAATTGATGTAGTTTTTTTTATTCATTGTTTGTGGAGTAAAATATTAACATATACGTAAAATAATCACTGAAATAACACAGAACGTTTTGGTTGCTACCACATAAGTATTTCAATGTAAAAGCAATTATACATTCAACGATCGGTACGTTTTTACTTGTACATTTTACATATCTCGGTTTACATGTGTCATACGACCAATACCGGAAAGTTGTAACGGGATGTCAGACATGACATTCGACCGATAAAGGTTGAGATATTTTTTAGAAATATAGAAAATTTCTCACAGTACATGAATAGTAAAAAGACAAAAAAGTAATTAAATTACTTTTTCTTTTGTATATTATGTAAAGTGCTTGAATACAAAATCAATTGTTAGAAATTAAACGTTCAATTCTAGCGTGAATTTAGTATTTTTAATGAAATAGAATTCTACTATGATTGACTTCATTATTGTGCCGTTCAGATATTCTTTTATATTGTATCAATAATTATAAATATTAAGATTTATAGTTTATAAAAATAGTTTTAGAATTGCAATTATTAAGGAAGCAATTCATTTACCAATGCTCTATTGTGTATTTTTGATTTGTAAATTAAGATCATTTAATTGTTTAATTCCATTACAAAATCATGCTCTAAAAAACATATTTTAATAAATTTTTTAAATCAGACATAAAGAAAAATATAATTGTATTTTAAACAAGACTATTTTCGACAATTTTCATTGTTTAAACCAAAAAAGATAAAGGTAAGCCAAACAAAAATCTATTTTCCATATTTGAAACAACAAAAAAAAAACGGTCAAACATTCCATTGTAATTCGACTACTTTTTAATTTTGGAAAATATTAATTTACAATTTTATGCTCCTGACGCCACCTTCGGTCGGTTTATTTTTCAACCCCCTTTCACATAGTAAAGTCTAATATATCAATTTGCGCGTGGCGCATTAAGCCTCGTATGCCGTAAGTTCATATTAACTAGTGATTTACGAGGTGCACCGCGTGATTGTACAAATAGTAACGGTTATCCTGTCCTATGGCGATTCACATGTGAGAACTTGGATGAAGAAACACCGCTGTTTGTCAGCGAGCAAAAAACTGATTAAACTCCGCGAACGATGCATAATTCAGATTTCGTGGTATCCTTGTGAGTCAAATCTATCTCGTTTTTCATGCGAATAATTTTAATATGATAAGCATAGGGGAACACCAAAGTGAGATTGAATAAAAACTAATGAAATTACTTTGATAAGACTTTGATTGCATTTCAAACTTTTGTTAGTAACTTTCGAGTTTTGTCACCTTTTCTTAAAAGATAATAATAATAAAATTTAAATTTGAGTAAAAAACGAAACCTTTCCCATTCAGAGTTACCGCGATCTCGTTGGGGTAATTGCGAACAGCTCTTCGAACAAAACCGAACGATTTAGGCTGATTACAAATTACATCATTTGAGGCCTTATAAACTATAGTCTTTGGCATAAAATATATTTACGGTAATTGAATTCACACCTCCACGCCATATACTCAACACGATTACAAACGATAACGAGGAAATTTCATCGAGTTACAAAACAAACAAAAATTAGATCAAATTTTATGAAATATTTTAACTGGTCTTATCCTGAAAAACGTGCGTAACCTCCTAAACCGAACAAGGACACAATATTAAGCGTAGAAGAGGATATCGTATACGCATTATTAAACGGGAGATGGAGAATGGAAACATGCAAATATGGTGTTCGCGATTACCCCATCTTCCCCTACTTTACCGCTACGCAGTGATAAAATTAAGATATCTCCTAAACCGATGGTTCTCCTTTGTATAAAGAGTTTAACACTTTATGGATCAGCTAATGCATTAAAAAATATATGATTCTACATAAAAAAATAAACTTCGTCTTCGTATGTCGTCTATGCGTCCACTTATAACCACACACGTATAACTAATTATTATGCGAGTCTCGCGAGAAGTCTCGCGGAAGGAATACAGATCTGATTGGTTAGAATGTAATAAATTCACCTTCTTTTAACACAGTTATAAGATTAAGGCATACGTAATTTTGTTATTCGCCAAAACGATTGTATCCATCGATCAGCTTATATGCATAGCCTCGTGTCACAGACAGGGCACAGACACGATTAGACAGAGCGAACAGAGTATCCCTCTTGACCCTACGTCCTGTAAGACTTTTTGCGAGATTCGGACAGTACGTCAGGTTATGCCGCCCTCAAAACCATTCAGCTTTTACCTAAAATATTTTTGAAGAAAGCTAGTTATGGGCCCCGTTAAGGCGATAATTATCCAGTCATTCGACAATGATTGGCCGCTATTTGAAACATCGTATAACTTAAAAGAAAAATTTAATGATTTAATGATATAAATGGAATTAAAATTATTCAATAAAAACGAGTATATTTTGTTATTTATATGTTTGTTTACTAAATATAAAATAAATATACTTTTACAAACAGTAAAATTTGGTCCTAAAATATAGTAATTATAAAAACAAAAATCATATAAACATAAAAATATAATTAATTCCAATATTTTATTACCATTTTTTACTTTTAGTATTTTCTAGTTTAATAAATCAGCTCTAATCGAAAGATTAAACATTTTTTTAATTTACTAATCATTAAATATTTAAAATGTAACCAAAATACTTCTCCTTTTCATTTAAATATACTATGATTAAATATTGAATACCTTTTTAGCAATGAATTAATAAATATGATCTTAAATAAAAAATAATTCCCATTTCAATAACAACGAATAAGGAGCAAATTACTATCTCACCGGTACTATGGTTTTAAAACAGTAACTAGCTCCTCGGCCAATAGCTGTTATCCAACATTATTTTGTACGACAGGTGTGTAACATAACTTTAACAAATAAATCTTTTTTTTCTTCAAAGTTTTAACCTTTATTTATCAATATATAATAAATATGAGAATTAGGATAAACAATTACAATTAAAGGGAGGTTGAATTATAGGAAATTCTCAGTATGTTTCTTTTCCATTGAGTGGAAGTTATGGGTCCTTGATACGAAATATGTATCGAGGTTCTAAAGTTGGTAAATTGTTAACTGATAGGGTTAGCGATGGTCAGCTAACAAGGCAAATCCTGGTTAATATTGCACTGCTGTATATGTATATTATGAATACATTAAAATATTCGCGAAATGTCACCTCTAATCCTATGATTTTTTTTATCGAGTGATTGCAATTTTCAAGCTTCATGCCCAAGTCGTCCTATTTATTTATGTAATATTTATATACTCACAGTATATAGTGAGTTGCGAAATATTGATTGTATTCGAAGCAAGAAAATACATTAAATATGAATGTGTTCGTTAAAAAAATAGGGTCAATCGGTGCCAGGTGGCCTAGTAACTACACTGTTTACCCCTATTATCGACGTGTACTTGGAGAGTTCTTTAAATACCTAAGTTCCGTATTCAGAACAAAGTAAGCATTTTTGCAGAATTTTACGTTCGACTGGAAAAATTATACTAGAATACTGAATTAGAAAAAGATAATACTTACGTTGAATTCGTGATATTTTAATCTTCCATACTTGAGTTATTTAAACAGTACCTAATGCAAAAAATATTTTTGTTCGCACTGTGAAAATTTTACTTTTATCGAGTGTTATGGAGCATCGATGACCTACGTAGCACAATACGTGTTATGTAATACTCGTTTGGTTAAAATTTTAAACTAAGGGTGATAAAACTTCAGAAGCAATGTTTATACATATACTGAAAAATAGTAAAAAACATATCAATTCAAATTTGAATTTAATACAAATTGAATTTTGGACAGATCCATGTATTTAGATTAACTATAGTAACTTAACTAAGTCAGTTTTTTTCCATACAAAGAAAAAAATAGTACAATTATTTGTAATGATAGCATGTGTTTTGGAATAAAATTGTTCTTCTTATAATAGGAATGTAAAAATGGAACAAAATGAAGTCCTGAAAGTAATAGTGTACTATCCGCAACGAACAAAACTAATTTTGGCTAAAAATAACACAGTTTGGTTTTTAACTATCAATATGTAGTATATTCAAATAAAAATTTTTAATTCGAACATTTTTCTCGGGTAACGTTTTATTAAATCGATAAAAAATATTAAAATACGTACATCGAAAAATATCTATCTACGTATAATTTGTTATTTCTTGTACAATTTATAAAATTTATATAATAATATATCGTATTATACAATTTATATGATCTAAATCAAATTTTTCAATCATTTTGTTTATATGATATTTCAAATACTCCGGATATTCGAATATTTTTCTCCGAGTAATTCAGTTTATTCGATTCATTCATTTTGTGTGTTTCAACAGCTTAAAAGAATAGTTCGCATTATAAGACCGCGGCAAAAAATTTCTCCAAGGCGTATTGGTATTCACGTGATGATATAACTCTTACTTTCTACTAGCCAAGAAGATAATCCATTCCGATTCGATTCGGCACGGTCACGATTTATAGTTAGAAAATAATTTCGCTTCGATTTTTGTCAAGCACGTCTTAAGTTAAATTAATTTTTACGTCGTACACAAGAATTTGAACAGTTCGAGCAGGTCAAAATTGATCGATTATAATTGTTCGAAGTGTCAACTAACGAAGATTGTTTCTCCATTAATTTGAAAATTAAATTCTTTTTTCATTTAATTAATTTTGTTTATCGAAAGACCATAGCCGGATAAAAGGGGGTTAAAAGTGCCCCTAAACCGAGTTTGACTTGCGATGGATCATTCGATAGTTTATAAAAAGAAAAAAAAAACGATTTGTGTCAAATTTTGGGGGGGGGGGTAAAATGTAAAAACTGAAAAATGATGTTTTTATTCAATTTCTCCTGTCTTAGGGCATGGAAATCTCTGAAAAAAATTAGAGATATTTCTGTTAACGAGATTCATGTTACAGAATTTTTTCAGATTTTTAAATTGACAATCCAAGCTGTAAAAAATGAAAAACGCCAAAGAATGTAGAAAAATGCTGATTTTATAAGGAAGGAATTGCAGATATATGATTATATTTTTTGAGTAAGTATATGTTATTGATACTATTACTCTCAATTTTTTTTTTTTCAGATTTTTTGATCAGGTACACACATCATAGTTAAAAAAAATTAGAAACCGTTTTTTTCGTAGCTTTTTTGCGTGTCAGCATAATTTATATGGTGAATTTTCATATATTCTTTATTAAAAAAATATTTTATGCAATGTTCAACGTTGCTACGTACATCAAATCAACATAGAAATTAAAGACGTTAAATAAACCAAATAAATTGATGTTACGTTAGGTATTATACGTTAAAGTAGATGATGTTTTTAGCAGCTTCGATGGCCCCATGGGGAAAGTATGAAATTGTTAAGTCACTGGAAAGTTTTTTTTATAGGCTCGCGTCCACTTAAGTTCATTTTTTCTTTTTTTTTTATTATTATTATTATTATTGAATTAATAAAGGTTTTTTTCCATCACTATTTTATAAACTGCGCTGAACATGTTAAACAAGAATTGTTCAGTTAATAAGATACGTTCACTGTTTGTGCAATTGAATGGGTTTAGAATAGTTTTTTACTTTACTAATTAGATAATTTTATAAATATTGATATTTTTATTATTATTATTTTAATTTTAATTTTATAAATTCCAATAGAACTGTTCTTTACAAATTTATCGTCAAGATTTTATTTGAAATGAATAAGTTCTAAGTTTAAATATGAATTTTTTTATTTATAAGAGAAAACAATAAATGCGATTTATTCCTTTTTTTAGTATACTGTACAAAAGCGCAGTGAATTTCGAAAATAATTTCTAGCTACTTTTTACATAAATGTCTTATTTCAATCCTGTTACGGCCCGAAAGATCAATTTGTCCCAACCGTGCTCTCATTTCTTTAAAAAAAAATTCCTAATTTTGAGGGAAATAAATCTTTAACATAAAATTGAAATAAGAAATACGGACAGTAACAACAACCTTTTTATATCGGTTTGAAAAATATAAAAATATAAAATTCTTAAAAAAAAAGGGAAAAAAAGTAACATAAGTAAGTCGAAAATGAGTTAAAAGTTGTAGAAGGATTAAATGCAGCATAAACAGTTTTATCAGCGGTGATACGCGGTCGAACCTTNTCGTCGTGGGTTCGCCTGCTTGTCCACGCTTCCTCTATATCTAATTCATACGTAATTCAGTCCACTTATAAAATGAGCGAAGAATGCTCGCATCATAAAACCCGCTCGTTCGCATCGAACTTAAAAGTCATATAATTGCTGTATTTTTTATGAATCATATTTAATAATTTATTTCTTAACGCGAGAACTCCTGTGCCTCGTGTTGGCACGCAAATTCCTGGTGATAGGAGGCTCCTCGAACCCACACTTCTTCTTACATGTTGTTGTTGCTTTTAATAAAACGTTACTCGACTTAATATTTTATAATATATTTTTATTAAAATTCGTATGAACCAGAAAAATGACAGAAACAGAGATAATTAATATAATGAAGCAAGTTGTAATAAAACAACTAAAATCTTCTTGACCACGTAACTAATAAGGTGAAACATTGAAAATGAAGTATTTAAATATTTTAACAAATAATTATATTATAATTTAATACTATAATTCAACACATATTTATGCTGAAAAAAAATTGTTTTTTGATGAAAATTTTATAACGATCGAGTATATTATGTGTCGCAAACAAGATGTTTTTCCTTTAAATTTTATTATTTATATACATGTATATTTGT
>SMSQ01022429.1:0-13846 GCA_019453375.1 Ctenoplectra terminalis | reverse complement strand
TAATCTATGTAATCTATAATCTATGTAATCTGTAATCTATATAATCTACATACAAATTTCTAAAATGAACAAAATCTTGCAATGATACCATACCACTGTTATATTATTTGTATAAAATACTACAAGAAATTAAAGTTGAATTTATCTTTGACAAAAAACCGCACGAACTTCTTCCGGTACCTAATATCTCGCGTACGTATCGTTTTGTAGTGTTTTAATGATTCAGCCGCGTGCATTATCGTTTCGTCGCGTAACTTTCGGTAATGTCTGTAAATCACTTCGTTCGATAATGATTAACGTCGATGCGATGAGTCAGTGACGGACATTTCCAAGCAGCAGATCAATTTTTCAACGAATGAGCAAGCTTAATAGAATTTATTCCTGATTTTTTTCTTCTTCAATTTAACGCGAGCTGTGATTTAGTTCCGACTGTGCTCTTTAAGAGCTTCTTAAAGGGGTTATTTATTATCAACAGCAGTGTTGTACCTTATTCTCGTCAATTTTTATTACAATGTTCGATTTCAATCTCTTTTCAATTATTTCTTCGTTCATTATACGATAAGAAAACTAATTTATTCATTATTCTTCTATCTAAAATAATAATTATTTCTTATTTATTTCGAAGAAAAGCTTTCTGTTCTCAATTTTGCGTTATAAATGAGAAGAATTTCCGTTATTCGTGAATAACGAATCACTGAACTTCATTCGTTATTCGATATAACTTTCGCTTAACATTGATCAACGTTTGCTCCGATAGATGCGCCGACTTGTTCGTCAAACTATAAACGCGTTGCGGTGTTCGACCGCTATACCCGCTCCGTGATTGGCCTGTGCTTTTCGTTAATAACTCGTTAACAAAGCTGAATCCGACATTTTCACACAGCAAAAAAGGTGCTTGAAATTACTCCAGAAATTATTCTGTAAAAGGACTTGCATTCTTTTTAGGACATTTTGTATACTATACAAAACGAGTTTAGCCGTTTCCCGCTTAAGATGTGTTAAAATAAAAAACGGGCAACGATGAAGTACGGATACATTGTTAGGAAGGTCTAAAGAACATTTGTGCAAAGTTAACCCTCTATGGCTTTGTGTCACTTAAAAGTTACAAACCGATGTATCTATATTTTAAAAAATTAATTTTATTTAGTTATCACTGTACTATTAAATTTGATTGCTGTATTACTGTAACGATACTGCGATCCTTCCATAGCAATTATTAGTTTAAAAATTTTTAAATCAAAGTGAAAAGCTATAATCAATCGTAGTTTTTTCTCTGATAAGCAGACAAAATTCAGGCTATATAGGGTTAATATTTAAACTGTAAAAGAATCTACATAAAACGTATGCTTCCAATAGCACTTTAAAATAAATTTTCTTTCTTCAAAAGTTAATCTCGGTCCACTCGTTATTTCCAATTAACACGTTAAGCGCCACGCCGGTCCCCGCGGACCGACGCTGAAATTTTCGTTTAGGCGTCGTTGGTTTCTCTGAACTGACAGTAATAATTTAAAAAAATAATATCTCATAATTCATTAATGGGTTCTATTAAATCACATTAAACAAAGATACCACTTTCCTTTGCAGATCTCTACAATTTTCTTCTTAAATTCTTAACTATTTTGCGACCAAATGTTTCTGAATTAGTATCACAGCACACAGCCTAACGGAAAGTCGACCAAAATCAGCGTGACGCTTAACGTGTTAATTACACCCTGAACGGAAAGAAAAATCTGAAAGCTATGACCCGTTAAACAGTGTATACATTTTTTTAGGACACTCTGTGGAATGCTTTCATGTCAAATAATTTTGATTTCAAAATTTCGTACGCAACAGTCCATTTCATTTATAATTTTTCTCATAATCGAGTTTCTACGTTCATTTGTAAAAAGCAAAAATGTCGTGCCCAAGCAGTTTACTTTCAGTATTATATTAGTTTATGAGCTCGCGGACATTTTCATTCCGCTTGGCTGACTACTGCGTTATGCAAAATAAAGGCAATAAATGCACCTGCAGTTTATAAGCGATTGAAAGTTTCGCTCGTGCCGATGCAACGATATTGGATTTCCAATCACCGTGTGTACGCGAATATTCAGACTACATTTAGGCTAAACAATAATCCCTGGACGCTCGTTGCTGAACCAATATCGACATTTAAGTTCTTGGATTTTTATTTGGTTTTTAGCGAATGGCATTGTAATTGAAGCTAGATGGGGAAATAGACTTCCGCTTGCGAACGCAGATCTGTTTCGTAAATTGAATTCTAAATTGGAGTTTCTGGTTCAGGAGGAATCATAGACTCAAAGTACTGTGCAAAAGTCTTGGACCATCTACANATTAATTTTATTTAGTTATCACTGTACTATTAAATTTGATTGCTGTATTACTGTAACGATACTGCGATCCTTCCATAGCAATTATTAGTTTAAAAATTTTTAAATCAAAGTGAAAAGCTATAATCAATCGTAGTTTTTTCTCTGATAAGCAGACAAAATTCAGGCTATATAGGGTTAATATTTAAACTGTAAAAGAATCTACATAAAACGTATGCTTCCAATAGCACTTTAAAATAAATTTTCTTTCTTCAAAAGTTAATCTCGGTCCACTCGTTATTTCCAATTAACACGTTAAGCGCCACGCCGGTCCCCGCGGACCGACGCTGAAATTTTCGTTTAGGCGTCGTTGGTTTCTCTGAACTGACAGTAATAATTTAAAAAAATAATATCTCATAATTCATTAATGGGTTCTATTAAATCACATTAAACAAAGATACCACTTTCCTTTGCAGATCTCTACAATTTTCTTCTTAAATTCTTAACTATTTTGCGACCAAATGTTTCTGAATTAGTATCACAGCACACAGCCTAACGGAAAGTCGACCAAAATCAGCGTGACGCTTAACGTGTTAATTACACCCTGAACGGAAAGAAAAATCTGAAAGCTATGACCCGTTAAACAGTGTATACATTTTTTTAGGACACTCTGTGGAATGCTTTCATGTCAAATAATTTTGATTTCAAAATTTCGTACGCAACAGTCCATTTCATTTATAATTTTTCTCATAATCGAGTTTCTACGTTCATTTGTAAAAAGCAAAAATGTCGTGCCCAAGCAGTTTACTTTCAGTATTATATTAGTTTATGAGCTCGCGGACATTTTCATTCCGCTTGGCTGACTACTGCGTTATGCAAAATAAAGGCAATAAATGCACCTGCAGTTTATAAGCGATTGAAAGTTTCGCTCGTGCCGATGCAACGATATTGGATTTCCAATCACCGTGTGTACGCGAATATTCAGACTACATTTAGGCTAAACAATAATCCCTGGACGCTCGTTGCTGAACCAATATCGACATTTAAGTTCTTGGATTTTTATTTGGTTTTTAGCGAATGGCATTGTAATTGAAGCTAGATGGGGAAATAGACTTCCGCTTGCGAACGCAGATCTGTTTCGTAAATTGAATTCTAAATTGGAGTTTCTGGTTCAGGAGGAATCATAGACTCAAAGTACTGTGCAAAAGTCTTGGACCATCTACATTATTGATCTTGTAACTGTAATTAAACATATTTTAGGGAAGCATTTCTTAACACTGTTAAATTCAAATTTTTCCATATTCCCTTTCTTGTGTTGGTCATGCATCATTTTATCCGGTGAAAATATGTTTTAAAAATTCTTTAACAAGCAGAGCCTTGATTCAAATATTATGGAACGCGTATGCAAAGTATAAAGGAAACATATGAAGAAAGCCAAAAAGGAAAAAAATTCTTAAATTGCCGATAACAGAATGGCAGGAAATGCAAAGTGAGTTTCTTAAAATTTTTTCAACAATTATCTAAAAAAAGAAAAAGAAAAAAACTGTCGTGTAGCGAAAGTAAAAAGAGAATACACAAAATATTGAATGTTTTAAATTAATCAATATTTCTCAATCTAATTAACACCTCGTGAATCTAATTCTTAAAAAAAAAAGAAAGAAATAACGTCGAAATAAAAATAATATTAATCCATCTTAAATTCGTTTCTAAGATAGGAAAATATTTTTTTTGGCAGGTGGTCTAAGACTTTTGCACAGTACTGTATATCGGAGGAATATTTATTTAATACTAGAAAATTACCAGAGTGGTGAAAATTACTGATTTGTGATTTCTTATAGGAATTTTATAAATTTACAGCGGGGTATTTTTAGAAAGTTTCCCTTGCGTTATATATTTTTTCTAATATCTATCGTTTTGATTTCTTTGGATATGAATAGGGTAGAACAAAGCGAATCTGATGAAAATAAGAATTCAGTCGAAAGAAAGGTTTGTAAGTTAAAAAAAGTTTTTTTATTATCAATGATCAAATTAAATGAGTATTAATTACGAGTTTATATTAAAAGTAGACTTTCTAAATTTTGACTATTATTTCTTTATTATCGAAAGAAAGTGATTTATTACGAGTTTATATTAAAAAGTTAACTTTCTAAATTTTGACTATTATTTTTTTATTATAGAAAGAAAGAGATTAGCCACGGTCTACTGTAGGTACACTTTTTAACGCTGGAAGTACCGACGGTTAAAGTATGCTTATTTCTAACGAAGAAATCAAAAATGAAATGTATATGGGAAAATACGTAATGCAAGGGAGACAAATCTTTCTACATATTCTTAATGGAAAATTACGAAAAATCCCTAAAAATGCATCGCAGTGAGTTTATAAAATTTTAATAAGAAATGACGAATTGATCATTTTAACTACTGTTAGTAGTTCTAGTGTGAAAGATTTATCTCTCTCGCGTTGTGTAGTTTTTCAAATATCTATTTTTGTAATTTCTTTGGTACAAATAGGTACGTATATTTTAATCGTCGGTACTTGTGGCGTTAAATAAGAGTTTATTACGTTCTTGTAATTTTTTAATCATTTATAAAAACAGGAGTGAAAAAGATTTGTATATAATGGCATCAATATGTTATATAAAGTATATTAATAAAAATATATAAAAAAATAAAAATAAGTTAATAAAAATAATAATCCGCTTCGAATAAGTTCACAAATATGAAAGTGCGGGAAGACATTGAACAAAAATTATTTTATATAAAAGAGATAATATAAAATAATATAGTAGAAACTATTTTATTTTATTTTATTTATTTATTTATTTTTTTTTTTTTCAATGGAGGTCACTCCAAAAATTTTTTTTTTTCTTTTTTATTGTGAGTTTATTTTAATTGTTTTCTTATAGATTTTGAAAATATTTAAGGTTATAATTTTTGTTGGTTCACCATATATACATGTACAGAAATAGACAGAGGATATATTAATAATAATATTTAGCTTTAAAGCAAAGACAATTATTTGTAACATTTTTCATTATTATATAAATTAACCCTTAGCGCTCCTTTGGCTCCGCTACGGAGACATTCTGTTTCAAACACGATTACGCTCAATTTCCAAAGACATCGCACCATGGTGATTTACAAAATTAAAAATTCATGTTTCGTTTACGAGAGAAAAAAGGATATTTATAAAATGAATAAAAACAAGTACTTTCACGAGCAATAGTAATTTTTTCCGTTCAAAATAAAACTTCTTTTCTTCAGTGACAAAGAATCGCACGGAGTGCAAACGGTTAATAATATTAGAAATTCAATTTACGAATATTAAATTTAATTAAATATTTGGTATTAAATACATGCTACTATTATATTTAAGATAATAATAGTAAAACTATAAATAATAATAATATTTTTCTTAGTTATCTGCATTATTAGACATTAATTTAATCAAAAATTGATAAACAGTGTTCAGAAACAAATTGTAAATCGTTTCCAACGTATAAATATTCGTACGCAACATTACAAGTGTAAAAAAAAAAAAAAAAAAAAAAAAACAGAAATAAGATGAATATGTATCAGGAATAAAAAATTGACACTCACCAAGTTCCAACGAAAATTCATAGAATCTTTTCAACTTCGCAACCAGAGGGGCAACGGTCAGATAGGCTTTCCGTTGACATTCTTCCGTAGGCGCCGAAATCGCTTCTCTGATTTCTTTCCCAGCCCCTTTGTAGCACTGAATCTCCTCTAAGATAGATTCTGAATTTTTCAAAACCCTTTGCACCGCTTCAAAGGTCTCCCTCTCTATGTCGGAAGGCTGTGCGTCTAAAAATTCGATAAAATCCCTTGTTATTCCGCGGAAACAATCTTTTATCGCAAATGTTATGCAGTCTTCAAACACTTCTATATTCTACAACGTTTTACCGAATAAAAGTTGAGAAATTCGGACGAAAAATTCAACAAGTAAAGACTGAGATTGAAAAGAACATTCTTACACGAGAGTGCTCGTAGAACTTACTTTCGAAATCCAAAAAGACGTCATACTTTTGAGGCGTGCAACAGGTAGACTCGTCTCGAGCCAGGAGACTCAAAAGCTTGCCCATCTTCGGTCTGAGGCTTCTTTTCACCCAGTATTATTTACAACACGAACGGCATCTGGATTTCAACAGACAAAAATGCAGGTGTAAAATTTGTTTTAAATTAAAACTGCTACTTAAAGGAAAATAATAGCAAGATTCACTTTCATCGATCCGGTAAATTACAGCTCTCGCTCTATAAATAATTTATCACGCTTAAGATTACAATAACACTACGAAAGGTAATAATACGGTGCAAAAATGGTAATTTTATATAATCAGAGCTCAATTAATTCTGAATTATAATTCGCTTGTATCAGTCGAATAAATTAGAAATTAATTATTCTCCCTGTAAATAACTTATCGGACTCAGGATTATAATTAATAACACTATAGAAAGTAACAAAATTATACGAAAATGGTAACTCGGTATAACAGAAGTTCAACCACAGTTTAACTTATAATTCACTTTCTTTAGTCTCATAAATTATAACTTATCACGCTCAAAATTACAATTAATAACACTATAGAAAATAAATCCAATCAGAGTTTAACTTATAACTCACTTTCTTCAATCGAATAAATTATAACTTATCACACTGAACATTACAATTAATAACACTATAGAAAGTAACAAAATTATACAAAACTGGTAACTCTATGATAAAAGTCCAATGAAAGTTTAACATATAACTCACTTTCTTCAATTCAATAAATTCTAACTTATCACTGTCAACATTACTATTAATAACACTATAGAAAGTAACAAAATTATACAAAAATGGTACCTCTATATAACAAAAGTTCAACCAGAGTTTAACTTATAATTCACTTTCTTTAGTCTAATAAATAAAAACTTATCAAACTCAACATTATAATTAATAACACTATAGAAAGTAACAAAATGATAGAAAAATGGTAACTCTGTAACAAAAGTCCAATCATAGTTTAACTTATAACTCACTTTCTTCAGTCCAATGAATTAAAACTTATCACACTGAACATTACAATTAATAACACTATAAAATATAACAAAATGATACAAAAATGATAGCTCTATAATAAAAGTCCAATGAAAGTTTAACTTATAATTCACTTTCTTTAGTCTAATAAATTATAACTTATCACTGTCAACATTATTATTAATAACACTTTAGAAAATAACAAAATGATACAAAAATGGTAACTCTATATAACAAAAGTTCAACCACAGTTTAACTTATAATCCACTTTCTTTACTCTAATAAATTATAACTTATCACACTCAACCTTACAATTAATAACACTATAGAAAGTAACAAAATTATACAAAAATGGTAACTCTGTATAACAAAAATTCAATCACAGTTTAACTTATAATTCACTTTCCACAGTCCAATGAATTGTAACTTATCACACTCAACATTACAATTAATAACACTGTAAAATATAACAAAATGATACAAAAATGATAGCTCTATAATAAAACTTGAATCAAAGTTTAACTTATAACTCACTCTCTTCAATCCAATAAATTAAAACCTATCACACTGAACGTTGCAATAAATAACACCACAAAAATTATTAAAATGATACAAAAATGTTAACTCCGTGTAATAATACTCGAACCGAAGTTTAAGAAAAAAAAAAGTTTAACCAAAGTTAAAATATCCGGAAAATTAAGAATACTCTTGGCAAAATTCGTCGACGGGTACCACGGGAGTAAGAATGGTTCAACGAGTGCCAAAACCGATCGGGGAAAAGTCCGAGTGGAGCGAACTATGAGTTGGCCAAGCGGTCGGAGCTTGCGTCGTCACTGCTCGGAGCCAGAGCGGAATTTGAATTTCTGGCTCGATCCCTAAGCCGATCCGCGCGTACACGTCGAAGTGTTAATTCCAGACAAACGACGCGTTCATACATATGCACGTATGTACACGTACGTGTACATTAGGCGAGCCTCGTATTCGAATCGGGACCATAGAACGAATGAATTCTGCGAACTCGTCAACGAGGGATGAACCTTCTGTTAATTCCAGCTGGCGAAGCTAATTTATGCTGACCTCACCTGCAACTACTCAGGATTTCAAGGACTAACGTCTCCCACGTGAACCAAAACGATCGTGAAATTTTACCCATTAACTGCCAAATTTTTATTTTTTTTTCTTATTTTTGACTGAATAAGTTATATACGGTACTGTGCAAAAGTCTTAGACCATCTGCAATATTGTTCTTATACTTATAATTAAACATATTTCAGGGAAGCATCTCTGAACACTGTTACGCACAAATTTTTCCATATTGCCTTTCTTATGTTGGTCATTCATAATTTTATCCGGTGAAAATATGTTTTAAAAATTTTGTAATAAGCAGAGGCTTGATTAAAATATTATGAAACACGTAGGAAATTACGGACACGAAGGAAATCAAAAGAGAAAAAATCAGCTTCTTAAATTGTCGATAAAAGAATGGCAGAAAATGCAAAATGAGTTTATTAAAATTTTTTCAAATTTCTAAAAAAAAAAAAAAATTGTTGTGTAGTAGAAGTAAAAGAAAAATACACAAAATATTGATTATCTTAAATTAAGCAATATTTCTTAACCTAATTAACACCTCGTGAATCGAATTCTTAAAGAAAGTAAATAAATAAATAAATAACGGAAAAATTAAAATAATATTAATCCATCTTAAATTCGTTTCTAAAATAGCAAAATATATTTTTTGGCAGGTGATTTAAGACTTTTGCACAGTACTGTATGTGCACAAAAAGTTGTGTAACAATATAATTATATTGAAATTATGTTTCGTTTCGAAATTATTTGATATTTTTGAAAAAGTGCCAAATGGGTATCGTTATAAAATGATCGGTAAAATCAGTTGAATAAAAAACAATAGACCGAGTAACTAACAGATCGTTACTACAACCTCTAAACTATGTACATTTATGTACTGTGTTTCATTATAATATAAAAAACAAACAAAAAATATTAAGCTTCAAACATGACAATTTTGTTCCGTTCAACTTACACATGAATTTCAATTTTGATCGCTCGTTGTAAAGAAACGAAGCACAAAACACACACTTTCTGTTGCACACAATATTGACTGATATATATAGAATGAAATTAAATTGTCAAGCGTACCAAATATATTTTTCGCGCCGAGTGGTAAATGTAAAATTCCAAAATCCCCGAATGGGGATCGTAGCAGCTAATGGGTTAAATACGTGATTGCTTTTGAAGTATTTTTTAACACTAAAACTAACCAAAAATGGTTCGTAATTTTTCATGGAAATTTTATAAATTTTTAAGGGTGCATTTCTGAGTATCTTCCGTCATTTTCTGTAAAATGTATGGTTAAAGATTTGGTTCTTTTCCGTTACGTATTTTTTCAAATATGGATTGTTATAATTTCTTTGGTACAGATAGGTATACTTTAATCTTTGGTAGTTTTAGTGTTAACCCTTTGCGGTCCGAGCTACATTCCACACTTTAGCCTAACTAGTTCATCTATAATAGTCTACTTTTAAAAACTGTCAATAATTTGGTTAAATTTTCATATTTTCATAACTAATAAGGTATCTGGATAGAAAATTTTTCATTAAATTAAATTTTAATATAAAAAAATATGTTTCATATCCCAGGAAATAAAAATAATGGAACAAAATAAAAATGTCGAGCCAGACTCGACATAAGACCTCAAAGGGTTAAAAAATGTGTACCGCGTAGAGGGGTTGGCTAAAATAATGGAAACATTGCTTGTAAGTCGTGTAGTCTTCTCCAATTTGTATAAAAAAAGTCTCGAAAAGTTTGTTCATGAAGAATAGTGTTGGTATTCCATTAAATGTTATTTGAGATTTGTATGATTGCATTTTTAGAAGCATTTAAGCTGTGTTAGATGTTAATTGTGCCACCATTATGGTAATTCTACAGAATATTAACAGATTGCTTATCATTCGGGGACATTTATTTCCCATTGTATCATTTTTAATAAATATTTTATCGTCATACTTCGTTCTATAATATTTCGTTCTACGATACTTTTAGAGAGAAACGATTAACTTTATCTTCAAGCTTCTTGTTATAAATTAAATTAAATAACTTGAATAAATTAGATTGAAATAATTTGTTATAAATATGATCTAAAAACGAATAGTTTAAGTATATTTTTAAAAATGCTTAGACATGTGCAACTCGTGCGGTTTGCAATGCGTTAACACTAAAATTACCGATAATTAAAGTACACCTATTGGCACCAAAGAAATTACAATAATAGATATTTGAAAAAATATGTAACGCAAGAGAAAGAAATCTTTAACCGTATATTTTATAAGGAAATCTGAAAGATACTAAAAGAGTGAGTCGTTAAAGATTTATAGAATTTTTATGAGAAATTATGAACCGGCAATTTAACTGCTTTGATAGTTTCAGTGTTCATAAAAACTTTTCTTAACACTTTACACGCGAGTCAGCGAACATTCCTTATTTTCAATTTTAGCTTTTATTAACGAATTAAGAATTATTCTATAGATAGTTTTTACATAATACAAAAAGTCGTAGCGTTTAATACCGCAACTGATATAAATTCAGATATAAATTTAGAATAATATATAATTTATCGCAATTTGTGGATGCACGATGTAAAATGGAAAATATAAAATATTTCACCACGCGGTTAAAAAGTTAATATTCCAGGTGTTTTTATTATTTTGTTAAATTTTTATATTTTTGTCTTCGCGTTTGATTTATGGAACGTGAAAATGCTTCAACCCCTTTTTTATTTTAACACTAGGTTTACCGGCATCGATTGGATCATTTTAATGGGTACATTGAAATACAAATTTTTCGCAATACCGTTTGTTCAGTTTACATTAAATTAATAGATTTCTATAAGAGAGTTACTTCGTACATTTTTTTATATTTTCATTTTGAGTTTATATTTTCCGCACGCACGATTGCTAAAGTTAACCGATTCGCTGCCAAGCCTAAATTATATGAAGTCATTCCCATTGCCATTTATATTTAAATTTGTAAAAGATCATTCTCTTTAAATAAGAAATAAAGTATAACTTTTGTAGAAAATTTTATTTGTAGTATTTTTTCAAGTTTTTTACATTTCTATATTTATGTTTGCGGCCAGAAAAAATTTGCTAATTCAAAAGCCTGCATGTTATAACATATTTAAAGTAGGACGAGTATACTCGTCTTGGCAATGCATGACACCCTGCCAAAGACGAGTATACTCGTCCTTGGCAGCGAATAGGTTAAACACGAAATCTGAATTGAGTCAAATTGACGGGTTCCGTAAATCTAGTGTTAAATACGTGTCGCGGGCACTTGGATGATTTGCTAATTTTATTTAACGTTATATTATTTTATTTTATTTTACTTCCGTTGAATTATTATTAATACTTTCAGTTTTGTATTAATATTCGCGGTTAATCAAGCTCGTATTAAAATAATTTCACGGTTATTATTTAGATCGAGTTTTTATATTTAACCGATTCGCTGCCAAGCCTAAATTATATGAAGTCATTCCCATTGCCATTTATATTTTCAGTGTTATTGTTTACCAAAGCTCTGTTATTGCTTGGTAAGAGCACATATATTATCATACATAATCATTTGCAAGCATATGATGAAGCATCATGAAGATAAAGTATTATAAGTGATTTTGTTGCTATAAAATTTTGTTACAAATACACGATGAAGTTGATTTTTGCTCAATTTAAATTTGTAAAAGATCATTCTCTTTAAATAAGAAATAAAGTATAATTTTTGTAGAAAATTTTATTTTTAGTACTTTTTCAAGTTTTTTACATTTCTATATTTATGTTTGCGGCCAGAAAAAATTTGCTAATTCAAAAGCCTGCATGTTATAACATATTTAAAGTAGGACGAGTATACTCGTCCTTGGCAGCGAATGGGTTAATTCAACGAATCATGATATATATATCTTAACAATTTTTTAAATAATTTGTAGCAGATTTAAAATCATTGTTATACATTATTTACACTGGAACTACGGAACCAGTCATTCTGACTGGTTCATAATTTCTTATAGAAATTTTCTAAATTTACAACGATGTATTTTTGGCGATTTTCTGTGACTTTTCGTAAAAAATATGTACAAAGAATTGTTACCCTTATTATAGATACTTTTTCAAATACCTATCATTTTGATTTCTTTGATATAAATAAGTCTACTTTAATCGCCGGTATTTCTAGTGTTAACTGTCGAGGTGATGTCAATGCATGACACCCTGACAAAGACGAGTATACTCGTCCTTGGCAGCGAATGGGTTAATGTTTCGTACCGAACCCTCCTATTGCGTTCGAGACTTTGTGACCCAACCATGTTTTTTTATATATATAATTATTCTATTTTAAACTTCTTTGGACATAGATTTCTTGAGTGTGACTTGTTTTTACAGCAGTGCTCCGCAACCTTTTATCTTCCACGGCACAACGTTTTTTCGACAATTCTACGGCTCATCACAAGCAAAAGCTTGCAAATAAATAAATTACAATAATACGTATATGTTTTTATCAGATAAAAAACAGAATAAAATAGATCTATGTATATAGATGTCTACTTTAATTTAAGTTTTGTATAAAGCTATTGGAATTGTACGTCAACGCAAGAACAAAAATATTTAGTTATAGATTGCGTGTAAAAATTTGCTTTTTAAATTTAAATATAAAGTTTGTTGTTTGGGATTTACTTGCGTCTATTTAATCAAATTTCTAACTAACGCGGTGGTTAAAAAATTTAATTATTCTCGAGAAAAACAGCGGTTGCGGAGCACTGTTCCACAGTGTGCGAATGAATTTTTGATTACATTTATCAAAAAAGTGTATAATTATAATTGTAACACAATTGACGTAAGCTTCAATGAACACAATAGGAGGGTCAACGCGAGCAATACACAGTCAACATAAAATTACCAATAATTAAAATATACCTGTTCGTAGGAAAGAAATCGAAGTGATGGGTATTTAAAAAAAATACGTAATGTAAGAGAAAAAATCTTTACACATGTTTTGTACGGAAAAGCATGGAAATTTTCGGAAATGCAATTCCAAGTTACAAACCGACCACGTTAATCGTTTTGGTAATGCTACTAAATGTTAGTAAGCAGTTCTTAATGTTTATAGAAATTTTATAATTTTATTTTGATGCATTTTTTTGAGGGAATTTTTTGTTAAAAATATTGACAGAGCTTTATTTCTTTTGCGTTATGTATTTTTTCACACACTTTTTGTTTAAATTTCTTTAATACAAATGGGTGTATTTCAATCAGTTATAGAAATTTTATAATTTTACCGTGATGCATTATTTATTCTTTTCTAAGATTTTCTTAAAAGTATCGATAGAGGTTTATTTCTTTTGCATTATGTATTCTTTCACACACCTTTAATTTTGATTTCTTTAATACCAATAAATATACTTTAATCAGCCGCAGGAATTTTATAATTTTACTGC
>SMSQ01022426.1:0-10970 GCA_019453375.1 Ctenoplectra terminalis | reverse complement strand
TTAAAATATAGATACATCAGTTCGTAACTTTTAAGCCACACGGTCCCACAGAGGGTTAATACAAATTAAAAATGC
Source organism: Ctenoplectra terminalis (assembly GCA_019453375.1). Taxonomy (NCBI): domain Eukaryota; kingdom Metazoa; phylum Arthropoda; class Insecta; order Hymenoptera; family Apidae; genus Ctenoplectra; species Ctenoplectra terminalis. The sequence goes on along the minus strand of SMSQ01022426.1, from coordinate 10,895 downwards.
GTAGCATTGACTTTTCCGTGCGATACGTTTACTACTTCGTTGTAATTAAACCAACAACTAATTGTAAGCAGACATCCATATGTAGCGATGCGAAAGGGTAGATTTATAGCCATTAGTCTGTTACCCTTCATTCATAGATAGGATTAGAGGCGGTGTGGTCACAGCAACTGGGTTTAAATTAATTGCTTTAAAAGGGCGTAGATGGAGTAATCCCTGGGAAAGTCCCACTCGAAAGTCCGGCTAAGTCTTTGTTTAACACTCGCCCGGATAATCTCTCTCGCCTTGATGCTGGCAAACGGCAAATGGCATAAGAGATTTTGCAAGAAGAAGGAGGACAGACATTTGCGCGGCAAGAGTCAGCCAGTGCCAACAAGGAGGTAAGACGAAGGCGAAATGAATACAAATGACGCTCGGGTCACCTGCACCGTAATTGGATGATCCTCTATTCGGAGGATTATCCTTCGTTGAACGTCCTGGGAACCCGCCCGCACTCTCGGTATCCGCCCATTCCTGCTTTTCCTACGAGCCAACAAATTTCGCCGGTCTGTGAGTAGGCTGCCAACGCGTTGAAGCTAAAGGCAAGGTCCTTTCGAAGGAGTCTCGCGAGGATCAGAACGGAGATCATAAATCTGGTAACGGTATCCCATCCTAACCGCCTAAATAGCCAAGTAATGTCGCGTTGTTCGGACAATGACGGAACATCATGCTTCCTAATACCTTTACGACTGTGCAAGTAGGTTTACAAAACTTATCTTCGTGGTTTATAACGTGGTTTCCACGCTGCATCAACGGACCACCGAAACGTTTACGACCGGAACGAATCGGTTGGTTGTGTCCTAGTCTCCGTTACCCTCCTACTTCCTCCAGACGGTTCTTTTTTCTGAATTCGGACGAAGCAACGACTCGACGAAACGACAAGTTTTAACACTGAAACTACCAAAGCGGTCAAAATGACCGGCGTGTAATTTCTCATAGAAATTATATAAAACAGCGATTCGGTTTGGCCAATTTTTCGCGATTTTCTGTGAAAAATATAGGTAAAGATTTGTTCTCCGTACGTTATGTATTTTTTAAAAATACCTATCATTTTTAGTTATTTGGGTACAAATAGGTCTACTTTAATCGCCGGTAGTTTTAGTGTTAAGCATGAGATCTGAAATTCATCAAATTGACGTGCTCCGTAAACCTAGTGTTAACACTTGAACTGCCTAAGTGGTTAAAATGAAATTAATAATTATAGAAGAAATTATAAAATTACAAAATAAAGTTCCATAAAATTGCAAAATAAAATTCCATAAAATTACAAAATAAAATTCCATAAAATTACAAAGTAAAATTCCATAAAATTACAATAACACATTCCGACCAATTAGGTTTAGTGGTAAATTTTTCGCTTTTACAGGAAAATAGGAATCGTTTCACAAAGGGACTGTGTAACTGTGCTTCTTTGCACGTTTCATGTTTTTTTTTTTTCTTGAAGTAATAAATTTTACTAGGTAGATATTAAACGTGATAGAAAATTATGAAAAATTGGTCGGTAAATGATATACCTATATTAAACTAATATAACATACTGAAATATACTTATCAAACGTAATTTATAGTTATCAAGAAGATAAGTATTAACATATTCGCGACGGCAGACGTGAATTCGCGTCTTTACAAATTCTTTTACGAATGAATTGTAACATTTAACTTTTTGCAAATTTTAAACAATCAATGATTATCAGCATCGTATCAAGAAGCAATATTTTTAATATTCACGTAAATTTAAATAGCAGACCTTTGCCTATTCAGCTATAGACTGTCGTCAGAATTTACTCGTCGCGAGTGTGTTAATAGTAATTTCAAACTTGATTGACAAACATTGTACGCACAAATAACCTTACAACTTATTCGAATTTTATCGGTTCGAATCACTGATATAGCTTACTTAGTTGTCTCTTGTGTTTCGAATTATGATTAAAAAATTATTGCTATATGTAGATCGATACACGTATATGAATGTACAGATGTATCTTGTAGCGATACAACAATACTGGTGCTTTCAGTAGTGCTCTCTTGGGTTTTGATAAATTTCCAAGCACGTTGGCATGATTGGGGAAAGAGTGAACAAATAAATCTCATCATGATCTTGACTTTTAGCATATTTTGCCAATTAAACTACCCTACGACGTTTTACGAGCTTCAGTCAGTTATTCCCACACTTCGTCTGGCATTCCCAACGGTGTCTTTGTTTCGTTCTACTCGAGGCAAATTTACCTCGTTCAAAATGCAAATCTCCCATCGGTAAGTAAACTTACGTTTCGGAATACTGTGTACTTCCTTTTGCACTGCTTTCGACGTTTAGCCCCCAATTTTAAATAAAATTCTGAGAAACTGGACCGATTATATGAACACCCTCAATTTTTATTTGGATGGTGAATATTTGTCAGTAAGTTTGCAAATTTTAGAATTATGAATAGTTTTGAAGTATTATATAATAATGCTATTTATATGTATATTATATGTACTGTTGCTTTTCATTAGATATAGGTCGCGTACATGGTGTTTTATGTATTAATTACAGAACAATGCGTTTACTCATTCTTTGCTTTACAATTTTTTGAATGATTATATAAGGAAATATTTTTATTAAAAAATATTTATTAAAATTAATTATTAACATTGTAATATTAATGTAGCGTGTTTCCAAAATTGTAGTGCAACCGAAAAGGAGATGACTTTTCATACAAAGCTAAGTTAAAAATATGCAATTAAAATTATTTATATAAGACTTCGCTTTCTAAAAGGAACCTATTTTAAATATTCTTTAGATACATGTGTTATTGATTAACCATCATTTCTGAATTCACATTAAAGAAAAGAAACTTTTTTTTATAATTAAAATCGTCTTCAATTATAAGATAATATCAATTAAATATTTTTTAATTCGCAAAGCAAGAATTTGTTCGAATATTATTAAAATATATATATTATTGAAAATTATTCCATCATTTTAAACCACAACAAATTGATACTGTTTATAAACACGAGCAAAAATAGTGGTGGATAGCCTAATTAGATCAATTAAACAAATTATGGTTGATTAAAGGCACGCGTATCTATCGAACATTTAGATTAGATTTTCTCGAAAACGGAGCATCATATAAAAAATTATTATTCTATATTTTCGACCTACCTTTGCACGAGGTATCACATTTTCGATTTTACAACGATTTCAGAAACATCCTGTTTAATTTCTATTCGGTGATCTTTAATTGTATAACTTGAAATTGAAAATAGAAGAAAAATAATAGTTATTACTTCGAGTACAACCTACACTACAGCTTATAAGTATTTAAATACTGATAAATTTGTCAATTTGATCAATTTCTAGCAATGGTACATAAATATTACTAAAACATGTAAATTAATGACAATTTAATGACTGAAAATAATGTTTACTACCTTCTTAAGGAATCGATACATTGTAAATTGAAATTATTTATTAATAAAAATTTACTAATAATGTATTAAAATTAAATACACGATTCGTAAAAGAACACTGCTTGAATTAATCATAGTAGAAGAACGTCATTATTTAATCCAAAGTTTAGCAATTAAATAACCAAAATAGAAAGAACTTCTCAAATAATAAAACAGTTTCATAAGGTCTGACACTCATAGACTTTAATATAATTTCATTGCATATTAACTCAGTAATTTATTCACAATATTCAATTTTATCCTATCTTAATATTCTATTATTCAATAATAAAATCTTGCGTTACATTTTGTTAAAAAGAAGCAAGTGTCCGGACACTTCTGAGCGGTAGCATATATCCTCATAAAAGAAATGTTCCGACATTTCGCAAGCATCACAACTCGCTTCATCAGAATTTGAATGACACACCGATACCGACAAAAATAACACATTATCATAAGAATTACACAATTCGTTTACGCCGCAGTCAATCATAATTCGTCCAACGAATCTGTCTATTAAAAGAATATTAAAACCAATAAGTCAATTCATTTTGTGTTCTTCCTATAACATTTACAAACAGATAATTATTACTGTTCATTGTAGATTTAACCCTCTATAGCCCGAATTTTGTCTGCTTATCGGAGAAAAAATTACGATTACAGTTTTTCACTTTGATTTGAAAATGTTTAAACTAATAATTACTGTAGACGGATGGTGGTATCACTACAGGAATATAGTAATCAAATTTAATAGTGCAGTGATAACTAAACAAAATTAATTTCTGAAAATATAAATACATTAGTTCGTAACTTTTAAGTCACACGGTCTCATAGAGGGTTAAAAGAATATTAAAACTAATTGTTAAACGAGAGATGGAGGGAAAAAATAGCGCAAAATGAATCCTGTATAAAATAATAATATATCGTGAAACATAAAATATTATGTATAGATTACTTATTAATAAAGCGAAAGAAACTTTTGGGACAACCTAATAAATCAGTTTTATAAATTAAATTTTAAATAAATCAAACAAGTAAATTTTTAAAGACATTTCGTTCCTAAATAGTAAATTATATTTATGTGGCGAATACAAAGTTTAAAATACAATAAATACATCTCCGTAAATTAATACGTCAAGATACAATTTTTTGATATAGTAATATCGAAAACGCACATTTCTTTATCAAAAGTGCTTAATTCAGAAAATTTATATTATAAACTATAAGCATCGCATAATTACTTTTGACAATATCGAGAATTCGATCGTACAAATATGTAAGTGCCTACGTTCAAACAAAAGTTAGTTTCTTTCATTTCTATAAGAAAGATAACATTCATATTTAAAAATTGTACACGGAGAAAAATAACGCATTTAAACTAAAAAATATTCCTATAAATAAAAAGAATTTTATCCTGCACACTTTTGTTTCTCTCCTATTATATTTTAATTACTTCAATTACATGACATTAAAATAAATACATCAGTTTGTAACTTTTAAGTCACACGGTCCCATGGAGGGTTAAAAGAATATTAAAACTAATAAGTCAATTCATTTCGTGTTCTTCCTATGACATTAACAAACAGACAATTATTACTGTCCATTGTAGATTTAAAATCAAAATTGTCTTATAAACATGATAGATATATTTTTTTAAAGAAATTAACAAAATTGCAATTCGATAAGAAAGATGGTGTCTTTTATCGGAAAAGGTGTTCCGTATAAATTATCGTGAACGGTGACATGCGAGTATAAAGAAGAATTAAAAGACCGCCAGAAGGCATCAAGCGTATCGCTGATATTAAGTGAAGCGCAAGGAAAGAGGCAAAGCGAGGGGTGGAGAAGCCGTCTTCAGAAGTCGGGTCCAAGCCACTAGCGATCTGCTCGTTGGAGGACGAGGAGAAGCTTCTAGAGCGTGGTTTAGGGTAGATAGGGGCGAAAGTCAGTGCATAGCCCCTGTGGGGGCCACTAGCTGGCTTCGTGCCTTCGTCGTGACTTGAGGAACTCCTGTTGCCGACTCTGCTGAAAGCTGTACAACCTGAGCATTAGGGGAAGAGGGGAGCAGGGTTGGAGAACTGGTCACCTCTTCGCGACGACGGAACAATTCGTTGTCACCGCAGAACTGAGATTTGTTTTGTGGAACTTCGTAAGGATTGGGAACTTTAATCGAACGACGTGTACCATCTGTATTTTGCTCGAAACAATTTCAATTAAATCAGCGATTTCGCAATTTTATTTCTTTTTTTTTTTTTATTACTATATTGGGTAATGAATGAAAAATAGTAAAGTGGAAAATAATATAGAAATCATTAAAAAAATGTTTAACGTATCTCGTGTTATACCGAATTCCACTATCTTTGCCATCACTGTAATTAATTTAAATAGTAAACAAGCGACGAACAGTAACCGTTGAAATATTAGATCGTAATATATTTGAAATTTTTGTTTATATGATTTCTATTCTTTAAATGCTCTCTATTCAAAAATGTATTACTCGTGCACAATATATGTTATAAAAAATAGAATATTGATCCATCTTTTCTTATTTCGCATGTTTTTAGTTTAAAATTAAGAATGACTTTAAAAATCAACTAAAATACAAAATACTATCTTTCTCGGTTCATTCTCCTGATTTATATCCTACTGATAATCACTTCTTCCGACACCGTAACAGTTTATTTAAAAGAAGAAAATTTCTAAACCAAAAAGCAATAACAAATAGAATATTGATCCATCTTTTCTTACATCATATGTTTTTAGTTTAAAATTAAGAATGATTTTAAAAATGAACTAAAATACAAAATACTACCTCTCTCGCTTCATTCTCCAGATTTATATCCTACTGATAATCACTTCTTCCGACACCGTAACAGTTTATTTAAAAGAAGAGCATTTCTAAACCAAAAAGCAACAAGAAATTAATTATCTAATTTTATCAAATCCGAAAGTCCAACATTCTCTAAAAATACCATTAAGCTTATTATAACTCGTTGCAAAAAATTCCTCGTATCAAATAGTACATAGGTATTTTGATGAATGAAACTTTAAAAGTAAAAATGTGCTTACTTTAATCGTAAGAAATAGACATTTCATATGTTACGACCTAATATTTCCTTCATCGTAAAAAGAAAGGGCGGATTGGACAAATAAATCGACGCCAGCAACAGCTCGTTTACTCTGCTCCGGTTACCAGTGCATTGGTATAGGCGTTAAACTTTATTAATATCCTTATCAAAAACAGCGACGTGGCTAACTGCCGTAGTTGCAGTTCGCGGGATTCGGAAGTTCCTCCGCTGCTCTGTTCGAGGATAGTTGCCGGGGTTTCTCCCGTGGGCGCCGTGGCCAGCCGTTGGGTTTGCGAGCCCTGAAGGACTAGTCCGTATCTTTGGTAAACTATCGTTCAGAACGTGTACAAGAGTCGGGATAGCGGTCGACGCAGTTATGGCCCGACTCTTGCACGTACGTACGTTCATCGACACCAGGATCGAATTAAATTCGTCCGAAGAAATTCGAAAACGTAGTCTCGTTAACCGACAGTGCTTCACACGTGAGAAAGTGATGTTGAAAAATCAGTTCCATTGCAATGCATGATATTGTTAAGGTTCATTCATAATTGGTACTTAAAAAGAAAAGTTTCGTTAAGAGAAGTGTTAGCATGGCGGTGTATTAACCGGTTTATGTAACAGTCAATTATCACAATTGTCGATGGTGTTCTAAATATTGTACATTTAACCTTTTAGCTGAGGCTGGATTTTCCGTAACAGTGTGTATCTCTGTACGGCAAGTTTCAAGTTTATTCGACGCAGATTGCGAATAAACCGTGCGTGATGCTTCTTACTGTGGCATTAGATTGGGATACTGTTTAACCCATTCGCTGCCAAGAACAATGCATGACACCCTGCCAAAGACGAGTATACTCGTCCTACTTTAAATATGTTATAACATGCAGGCTTTTGAATTAGCAAATTTTTTGTGGCCACAACCATAAATATAGAAATGTAAAAAACTTAAAAAAATACTACTGCTTGCAAATGATTATGTATGATAATATATGTGCTCTTAGCAAGAAATAACAGAGCTTTGGTAAACAATAACACTCAAAATATAAATGGCTATGGGAATGACTTCATATAATTTAGGCTTGGCAGCGAATGGGTTAAACGATAACCTTTGTACAATAACAAACTTTCATCGATGCATAAGCTACAGAATTCGTTAAAATTATTTTTAAATAAAAGGCGGAGCTCGTTACAGAATTCTCTTATTTTTACTAGTTAATCAGAAAGCTACTTTAGTGACGTACCGTTCGAAAAAATGACGCGCGAAAGTCACTGTACAGTCTCTGGCCATCGAATTAGGACCACGTATGAAAATTGCATTTTTATGGCTATAATGTCATATGTGGAAAACAGTCTTTGGTCGTTCAAATTATTGCTAAATACGTTGATAACGATGTATACATAGCAATTTATTTGTTACTATCGTGATGATAATCAAACCGTGTGGGTGATGAGCGATTCCAAAATCAAAAACATCCCTTTGCTCCCATGGCCAGCCAATTATGCCTTCTTGAATGCCATAGAAAATGTCTGGAGCCTACTCGAAAGACTAATTTACAACTCTCCAAGCATCACATTATCTGTGTTGAAAACAAAAATTACAGATATTTGGGAAAATAATGAAGATACAAAGCATACGATCGAGCAATGTATACGGAGCGTGATGGAAAGGATACAAGCTGTCATTCAAGCAAAGGGTGGAAATACAAAATATTATCATGTGTTAATAATGTTATGCACAGTAATAGTGTATCATGTTAGTAGTTAATAAATTATATCATTACAATTTGAACAGGTCTTTTAATTTTACGGAAAACGTGAAAAATTCTGAAAATTTGTAGTGGTCCTAATTCGATGGCCAGGGACTGTAGTAGTGTACCTGTTCGAAAAGGTAGCATGCGCGAAAGCCATTATAGTGGCGTTAATTGACATCTGAACTAAAAAAACATATTTGCTAAAGTAAATACTTATATAAAATAAAATAAAATAAAATAAATACTATTAATATTTATAATATTCGATATAATATTAAAAAGCGCTGAAAAACGGAATATTTCATAGTCTACTCGAGGTCGAGATATTTTACTCGAAATTACTTTATATAGTTTACATTATCGTCCAATTTTAGTAGTTTTCTAATAAAAAAATTCTAAACATGAAATAATCGTAAATAGAAAATGTACAAATAACGATTTAACCGAATATTAAATTCTTTTACAGGGTAGGTAAAATATTTTAAGTGAGAATGTGCAAAAGGGTACCTGTGTTTATTGACATAAGGATTAAACGTCCAACAGTCGCAGAAATAGGGTGAGAGAGTGTTTATACACAAAGATGTTTATTTATAAATAACGTACAGAGAGTCCTACATAAATATCGCCATGAGATTTTAAAGCACGTTAAATTTTATAAAAAATTATATTAAATCAAGATGCAATTATATTTAAGTTTGCATAAGTTTCATAAATCTGAATTCTTTTATCTGCATTGTTTTCAGAGATATAGATGTTACTTTCTGATTTTTGAATAACACTGGAGCATTTTTTTAAATATTTTGTATTATAACGGATCATAGGAGATGAAAGCTGTAATTCTTCAGTATTATTTATTCTTATGAATAAAATTTTCAAAAAAAGAGTGAACAATTTAATATATGATATATATTAATTCATATATTATATTATTTATTAATATAATTAATTAATATAATTTAAATTATATATTAATATAGTATAATATAATATATTAATATAATATATGAATTAACAACGCCTATGAAGTAAAATGTATGTAGTATGTGTGAGTAATATCTGTGTAAACAGACTTATTTATGGTAGTTTTTAAGAAAACTAAGACTTTTATAACTTTTATAAGATATACAGGAGTAACTAGAAGAATTATTTGTCAGCGATTGTAATACAAATTTATGTTTTTTACTTTGATTTGCAAAATTTTTCATTTTATTTTGTGAATAAATGAAATTGTAAATAAAAGAGGGTCATTTTCGTCCTTAAGTAATTTCCTAAACTCACCCTGGGAATCCCGACAAAAATAGAAATCTTGCATCAGTATTCTCAAGTATGAGGTATTCCATGAAAATTAAAAAATATTTAAAGACGATTGGCTTCCTTTTGCTGAAATATATTTAAGTAATTTCAGCTATAATGGATTCCGACTAGAAACTTTATGTGTTATAATTAAATAGTTTCAAAGTTCGGCAAGTTCTAATGACTCATTTGCAGCGAAAGGTTAGTTGAGTGTGTTTCGAAGAGAAGTGGAAGGGACATAACACACGCGAGTAAAGTTATGATGGTTTATGAATACCCCCGTAACGAATGCTATGCTAGCCCCATGAAACCCGGTGAATAGCGCGCCGTTATGCTATAATACGAAACTATAACGCGTGATTTTCTATGCTGAAAATTGTTTTACGCCTATAAACACAACCTGCTGTGCAGTGACAGTTGGCACATAAAAATGTAATGACTGCCGTCGTTACCAGCGTATATATCGATTTAGCGTCTTCCTTTTTGCAGCATTGGCGAAACGGGGTAAAGCTTTATCTATCTTAAGGGCTAATTTTTTTCTACAAATAATATTTTACATATCGTTGCATAGATTCTTATAAAATATTTTGCAAAATACTTTAGTTGAAATTTATCAATTGATATTTTGCTTTCGGTGTTGTTTATGAATGGCAACTTTTGCAATGGCGCACGGTAAAGGACCATGTAACGGAATTGGAAATATCACGAGAAGACCGACGATGAGCTCAAGCTAAGAAAGATCATTAGACAGTCAAATCGTTACAACTAAATTTATTTGAACGTGCATGTATATATTTTCAAAAAATTCCTTTCGATTATGTAAATCAAAATGAATAGATACACCATAGGTGGTGAATGTACGGTTTTCATAATAGCTAGTTCTTGTATTGATTAATATTTAATTATATAGATTATGGCAATTTGAAAATTAATAGAAATAAATGAATATTATAAAAAAATTATAGCGGCCTCCTTTATTACTCCCTAATTTAAATATGGTCTCTAATGGTAGAAAGGTTCCCCTTCTCTGAGATACACTATAGATAAAAATTCGTAAGTTGAAGTAATTTTCTCGAAAAGATGCGAAAATCGCAAAATGTTAAATCTTGTAGTTTTTAAACAGTAATTAGTAAAACAATTACTTAGTTTCATTTTCAATCATATTCCATTTTGAACCAAATCCCAGATGTCGCGGAAAAAAGTAACGAATTGGGCGTGGAATGACCCAGGTGTATACTTTACAAATTAATTATATCGGTTCGATAATTCTTTTTATTTGCAAATATAATTGAAATAGCTATTTCATGTAATATTTTTCTCT
>SMSQ01022425.1:0-14266 GCA_019453375.1 Ctenoplectra terminalis | reverse complement strand
AAAAAAAAAATGAGCCTTAAACGGTAACCGAGGGTTGTCGTGCAGAGATTATAGGAAAAGAAATCGTGAATGTTCGAGCAGTATCAACGACATTGGTGAATAATCCTGAAGCAAAGAAAAAAAGATATAAAAGAAATCGGATGAAAAGATTCAGTGAGGCGCGGGTCGGATGAATTGCAGCAGATATCGAATCGAATAACCGATGAATAGACTATTTGTCACGCTTAGATGACGCGCGTTTTCCTCACGATAAAAACATTTTGCGACACAATTTAGCTTCGACGAGTTAACAAGCGACCGTCTGATTGGCGCACGCTTTTTTCCCCTGCGAGATCGCGATGCTATGCACATTTTTCAACTCGATCGGCTCCCATTGAAACGCATTGTGTCGCTGGAAATGCATTTCCAGGAAGCAACCCGATCGGATCGAAATAAATTATGGAAGTGTTGTCTGGGGAAAAAAAAAGTGACGCGAACGTAGCAGCGTGGAGAATCGGAGGAATCACGCACGACACTGTGGATCGGTGGGCAGATCCACTTAGGTTTAATTAGCGACGATGACTTACGTCCTTATTTTCATACCCGCGGTTGATTTCGCGACAGTCGAGCGAAGCAGTCTTTGTACGTCTGATCCCGACATCGGAGAGGTTCCAATTATTTTCATCTTAACCTTACACAGTTCATCGAAGCACAAGAAAAGCCAGAAATTGCGCAATACCTACTGCTATGTGTAGAACCGTTCAAACGAAGAGTTCGACGTTGAACTTCTTGGAATCGAGTCGAACCTGTTGGCCATTTATTGCGCGACAGGGATAGATAGAGAAATGTTAGAACCAGGGAATATTCCTGTTTCGAGGAAAACCTCGAGAATGATTTACAGACGGTTCATTGGATAATAAACTGTCGAGAAAGAAAACGGTAAAGAAAGAAAAGAAGTTCGAACGGATCTATACCTCGTCGATGGGGGATGGTGGTGGTTGACTGGCAGGCTTCGTTGGCGCTCTGATGCAGAGCCGAATCCGAATTGGTCCTCCTCCATGTGTCTGGCGGTGGTGGTGACAGATACGGAACACCGCTGTACGGCGAGGTATCGTGTCTCTTCTCCATCGGACGAGACCGCATCGGTCCCACCCCCATGCTCCTGCCCCTTTCGTTGTTGCGGTACACCATGGAATTGTGTTGCATCTCCTCCAGATTGCTGAGCGCCGTCTGCAAACGCGAAACCGCCATTCATTCCAACAACCGGTTTCTGTGACTCAAAACGTTTATCCATGCACGCGTTTTTTTTAGCGTTTGTTTATCTTTTTCTTTTCCTTTTCTTTTCTTTTCTTTTTTCTTTTTTTTTTTTTTTTTTGCTCGGATAACACGAGATATAAAATAACGGAATTAAGATACATTAAACAGGAATGATATCGAGGTAATTATAATCCCTTCCAGGTATGACGCCATCGAGAGACCTTCCGCGAGAGACAGATTTTCCTCGCGAGTACGTTTAAAGTAGGCAAGATCGGAACGAATAAATTCGCTTCTATCTTCGTTCTAGCCTGCTTCAAAGCGCTAAAAAATTTTCTCGTTTCACGAATCCTGCAACATAAAATATCTCGTCCATTTTATGAGCGGATTAATACGACGTAAAGAGACTTTATGCAAGTCGACCAGGTCGCGCCAGGAGAATTCGTCGACTCTCCACAAAGATAAATCCGTGGAGGTACAGTTTCCTTCGAAAGAAACGAGCTGCTGCTCTTTCGAAGACCGAGCAAGCGAATGAAGAAGCTAAACGACTTGGACTTCCTCGAAGGTAAACGATAGATCGGAGAAACCAGAATATCAACTCCTCCATAATAGAAGCAATAAACGATCCTCGTTTCCATGCTGAAACTCTAACGGAGAGGCTTGCATTTTTCAAGACGGACTTAGAGAAACCTCGCAGAAACCGGTGAAACAACTCGCACGTAACTTCTTTTTCGAATTAGCAGGAACGATGCGAGACTCGTATCGAAATTTCTATCAGGCGTGTTAACACGAGCCTGGCTCAATCGAGTCTTCGTTACCTGACAGTAGATTAATGTTTCCCGGCGAGTAAAAAATTTCGTGCTCGCTCGCTTCGACGCGGCGCGTAATTGCGATTAATACGACGCTCGCGGTAATGGTCGTTCTCATTATCGTCGTAGTGTGAATTGAATAATAGTCGAGCGCTGTACGGTTCAGCTCGAACGCGAGAACCGTGTAAACAGGTAATGTTAATTTTCGATCTTCGAGAAAGGTGGAGGGGCATAAGGTCGGTGCATATGTGCACATTTGAGTAACGAAACGGAACGAAACGGGACGATAGGCGGGACACAATCGATCACGTTACTATAATTAAAGTATCCTTCGATATTTCGCTCGGGAACGGACCGGAGTAACATCACGCGTCGTCGATGTCAAGGCGTCTTCGACCAGAGTCGACGGAACGGAGCGACAGACAATCAGAGAGGGGGAGACGATGAGGCGATTTATAGTGCAGCGAGATAAAAACGATGCGACCGTGAACGTGTACGAGGAATCACCGCTAGCGTCGCTTCTAATAGCTGTTGGTCGATTTATTCCTGATCCGCGTGAAACCGTGCTTTCAACTTTGCTCCTGGGTCACGGTTTTATCTGACACAAATTTAGAATTTAAATCGAGTCGTCGCAGCTACTATTTAGAAATTCTGTACGATGGAATAATCGCGAGTCATCTGGTCGCTATGTGTCACGCGTACTTTGACGCGAACGGCACGCGTTCATCGGTACACGTTCGAAGAAAAAGACCGTCTCCTCGATGAATCGGTGAAAATCACCGAATTTCGATGGAAAATTATCGACGAGCAGAAAAACAACCGAGAACAGTGTCGTCGACGACTATACCCTTAATTACGAACGGATATAACGCGCGCGACAGATTAATAATTATACACTCCTCGATAAAATGATAGGACACCCTGGAATTTTTTGGTTTTCAAAGCTAATGCAATTTAACAAAATTTGATGGAAAAAATGATAGGACAGTGGCTAACTGAACGTGGAAACATAAGAGTACAAACATCGCGATAAATTGCACAAGAAGGGGCAATACAGTTGCTCGTATGAGAAACGTGTAACGAACATTTTAAAAATCAGAACGAACCGAAAGTACTAGTTATAATCGCTCGATACACTGCTCGTATTGCTGATGCAAAAATTACTATTTTAACAAGACAAGTTCTGTTGCACGGCGTTAGTTTTGAGAAACAATGAAAATTATAGGGTGTCCTATCATTTCGTCGCAGGGTGTAACACACTGGTTGATGCACGAGCGAACGAGCGCGGCTATCGCGGCGCAAGGTTCAAGGAAAACCGCATTCTCCATACGGTAGAGTAGTAATCTTATTTGTAAATGGTACGTAACAACGCGTTGCGTTTCGTCTCGTCTGCGAAACTCGTCTGCGTACTCGTCTGCAAACAAAAAAAAAATAAAATAAAATAAAATAAAATAAAAAAATGAAAGAAAGAAGGGTGCACGAAACGCTAAAAACGCCTCCATCTTGAAACATGATCGAACGAAACGCGCATTCCTCTCCGACGCCTATCCAAGCAACACTGTAATTAATGGAATTCGAAAAATGCTGTCGAGCGGTCCAATTTGTTGGGCTCTTCGGCTGATCGGCTCTGGCTTGCGTTTCCAATTTTAGCATCGCAAGAATTGTATGGCATAACGATATATTTTTAGTCGGTACACGGTATATCGCGTGTAGCGTGTACACGTTTCAAGTGTCTCTTCTCGCGGCCGCCGTTCAAAGGCCACGCTCGCTGTAAACACAGCAACAAGAAAGCCACCGATTCTCTTTCTGCGACGACACGTGCTCGAAGCAAGTATACGCCCGCGAGAGCCCATTCATCCAACCAACACCGACCAACCGTGTGTATTTATATTACAGTTGGATTACGATTCGGTGGACGAATTTGATCGACACCGGCCGTGTACCCGTGCCGGAAGGTCTGGCATCGATTAACCGCTACCGGAGGGTAAAACAGCGTGATCAGTTTTTGCTACGAGGCAAGTTCTCGTCGCGTGCTCCATCTAACCAATTCCCGCGAGCTGATACCTATTTATAAAACGATACCGTCGACAGGTTACCAATTTACATCTAGACTGAACACAGATTGTGAGAAATGATAACAACCGTGACATTACGCATTTACGATCGCTGAACGTCTAATCTTGGCTTAGGACATTGAACTTGCGTTAAACAGCACCTGCTAACTCGTTTTTAGTTCGCTCAACAATGCAGTATCCTTCTACCACATAAATTAAGAACTTTTCGTACCCAACATTCTTTCCACGTGACATAAAATTCTAGTAATAATCGTACCGATCGTTACACGTCAATCAGAATGCGCAATTTTTCTGGAATCGAGCAAGAGTCACTGTTGCTTTTCTAAGTAAGCTCGTTCGATCAAACGCATCATTGCACGCGAAACGTGGAGCGAATGCAAACTATCGCACCGATTTTCGCGCGCACGCCGCTCACAGCCGGCAATTCTAATGAAAGAATCGAGTTAAGCGGTCGTCCACGAAGAGAAATTAATAAGCTTGTCGACCAGTATGAACTGGTATGAACCATGGGTTATGTCGCCTCATTCGATCGTTACAATTAGCAATGATTCTCCGGTTGTTAGATACGCTCGTCGCGGCGCGGAAATTGGTCGAATCCGGTCCATGGTCCCTTTTATTTATCGATACGGAGGAATCAAGATGGTTCATTTTACATTGCCAACAAGATTTTGTGACTCGTCGAGTAAAATTGCTTCTATCGCGATCGTATCGTCTCTTGCTCTCTAATCGCGGCAATTTATGGCGCGAGCGGCTCGATGGTTATTGTTGACTGTAATTTCGCGATTCACACCGACCGAGGCATCATCGTTACTCCGTGGAACAGCGGCAGAGCTCTCGAGAAGTAATCGTGGCGCGTGATAATCGCGAGTCGACGCCTCGCGAGTGCGAACTTCCGAACGAGAGAGAATGACGGGACGCAGACGCTAAAAATAACAATTTCATCGGTTGCATGGCTAAGAAGAAGAACAAACTGGCCCGCAATTCGTCGCTCGAGAGCAATGTTTCCCAACTTGGCGCGCGTACCGGCACACTTAGTGGGATTTCCTGTGGGAGAGCCGCGCGAAGAAATTCGTCACCGTCCCTGCACGCCATGTGTCGCTCAGACACAGTTCGCACGGCTATTACCTAATATTTGTGGAATTATACGGTATACAGAGAACGCTTCTCCCACGATTCGATTAACGGACGGCACTTCGTGTATACACGCTTCGTTATTGGGTTTCAAGAAATTTGTTCGGAAATTCGGAATTTTCAACGAACACCGGCTGCGTTGGGAGATCACACGAGCTACGATCGCGTGCCACCCTGATAATCCGTAAATTGTTTAGCGGCGACGATTGGACAACGTCCAACGGGATAATTTACGGCGTATGCTCGCGAGATAGTTACAACGTAAGAGAAATGTTACACGGGTGCACGCAGTTCCGGTTGTGAAACAACCGATCATCTCGGAAATAGTCGTCTTTTTAATATCGCGAACCCAATGAATGATACAATGATTACTTCTCTCTGTAACCCCAATTCTGGCACAGTGTTTTAACTCCAAATTGAAACATGTAAATATAAACACTTCGAAGACGATTGGAAGCCAATGATTTATTTGGAAGTGATTTATTAGAACTTTTATTAGAACGAATTTGATATTCTTGAAAGTAAACCTTTGTTTCGGTAAGGTAAGAATACGTTAGGGGAAAATGTTCTTGATAGAACGTCTCGCATAGTGTGTTCGATACCACGTAAGCATACAGGATGCATCTCCCTGGCGAATGTGCAAATTTAACGGTAACTATGGACTTAACTTAATTATCGGTAACCTGACGATGCAATTTAGTTTCCAATTAGGCAAAGGAAAGCGAGTCGAGTGTATGTACGAGAACATGCACTCCTATTATGTTACGATGCACACTGCGTATGGTCACAGACAAGATTACTAAGTAAATTATCAAGAGACGCGATAAATGGTAACTCAGAAACGATGCGCGCTGAGGAACGGAACACGTTCCGATCTTCCGAAGTTATCTCGAATCTCGTCGGTTCAATGGTCAATATTAGTTCGCGATATTTACGAGTCCGTTGTGCTCTAGCTACAATTATTAACCTACTCTCAACTTGATCGAACAACAATCGTACGATGTTGAACGCATGGAAGTCAGAATCGAGTTCACGGTCGTTTGAAGCAGTTTGGAGTCGTTTGGAGTCGTTTGGAGTCGTAAGAAGAGGCGTTTAATTTCGTGTCTCTCTCGATTTGCATTCGCAAACCGGACAAACGGATTTCCGTGTAGGCCGATACGGAATATGGGTGACGTAATTCCGCGGGGCGATCGGTGTACCCGAGAAGCCGGGAATACTTTGGTGTAAACTTATTTTCAGTGTGCTCACGCGCGTTCCATCGATACAAGTTTTAAGAGGTTACCGTCTGCGACAGTCTTACTCGCCGGATCGGTATATGTATATAATACTGCTATTTGCATATGGTAATATGCAAAACGTACCAGTAACTCGCACAGTGACGATGCAAGAATAACCGCATTGGCGCCTTTTTTTTTTTACAGCGCACACGTATCGACGCCTCTTACCGATGCGTACCGGACACACGTGCGCGCATATTTCGAGACCCGACACATCCTCCGCCGTTAGCAATACGAACGTGAAAATATTCCTTGGTATCGCGTCACTCCAGCTCCCCAACATCCAATGTAACCCTTTCTTTATTGCGTCCGTTTCGGAAATTTCCTCTGTAGCAGAGCGGAGCTATCCCCAAAGGTGATAAAATCGCGGTACGGATTTCTCCGCGACTTCGTTTCTTTTATTGCAGTTTACGGGACTCGATGCAAATCGTGGGGCTCGATTTTTGGTCATAAGAATCATAAAATCGACCGAGAATCGTAGAAAACCCGTTTCGTCGTTCGATAGAGAAACTTGGATTCGAATACTCTCACTGGAAGACGCGTTTTTTCTTCAAGTTAGTATTCATGATAAAAAGTTTCGCAATGATGGACAGTTAGAGGTAAACATGGAATAATACACTTGGCATTAAGATAATTTACCGCGAATCATTGAAACAATTAAACGAGGTATTAATAAACGAGCGACCAAGACTCATAAGTTGAAAGCAAGTTTTTCTTCAATTGAGATTAACGTCAGTCAACGCGTTACCATAAAGTCGGGGAATCGTATCCGATCTGTGTCCCGTTCGATTCAATTTCCGTACACTATCTGTCGATACTTCAACTTATCTGCGCACGTTTCGGTATATATCCACTGTTTCCGAGCTTCCTCCTCGAAACGTGACAAACGGGATAATTATACGGGGGCACCGTAATCAAGGAACAAAGGAAACAAAGTATGACGCTCGCTTCCCGAAAATATCCTTATATGTATAACCCTGTTATAGGCGACAAGGTTTCGGTCGATCCCACGGGAGAAATATTGGTCTGGTTTCGCAGAGGCGAGAGGCTTTTGAATCGCAGAGATAACGATAGAAGCGACGCACAGCCTGTGTACCCAAATTATTGGCACGTGGATCGGACGTGCCGATTTTTAACGCACAACCATATAAATACAATCACGCGGCTTTGCACGTGAGCTTCCGGTTCTGTTCGACAAAAGGTTTTCCCCTTCCGTCCAAAAGATCCGGATGAATTAGCGCTTCTGGCAACTTTTCGGGCGCTCCATTAAGGATCGTTTACATGGAGAATACGAACATAGAAGCCTGATCTGTTTCGTATCCTAAGATGAAAATCAAGATTGATCCGAGTAATTAAAAGCTGCCATTCGTCTGATAGAATCGCATACTTCCGAACAGTGTGGAAGAAAAATATTCTAGCCGCGTAGCTCGCGCGAAGGTGCACACGTATACAGAGACGCGTCGAGATATCTAGACAGACTCAAATTGCTGCTACGTGTGTCGATTTTGAAAACGTCCTTTTGCTACCGCCTTCCTTTGTCCTTCTTAATTATCGACCGGTTGTAATATGTTAATTACAAACACCGTTGGATGTCACACGCGATTCTCTTTGACTCTGCTACGGTCCTTAAATTTTTTTCGACTCAAACGCGCTCTCGTTTCACTTAAAAAAAAAAATTCCCAATTTCGATAAAAATGTGTCCTTAACATAAAATTGAACCAAGGAAGTTCGCCTATTGACAATTAGGAAATTTGTTAACGAAAGGAATACTCGAATGGATAAAAAATGACCCAAAGGCCGTAGCAGGGTTAAATGCTACAGTGTTTCTAGTAATGTACTAATTACCATTTTATAGGGGATCATTTTTTTGAAGATCTATTGAATAAAACAAACAGGTTAAACGTCGGTGACGGGTAAA
Source organism: Ctenoplectra terminalis (assembly GCA_019453375.1). Lineage (NCBI taxonomy): Eukaryota > Metazoa > Arthropoda > Insecta > Hymenoptera > Apidae > Ctenoplectra > Ctenoplectra terminalis. The sequence continues at coordinate 5,823 of SMSQ01022425.1, read as the reverse complement.
TATATTTTTCTCGCGAGGAACGCGACCCTGTGAAAACAGACATTCTTAATTAACAGCGGCGCTAATTGAAGGTGAGCGGTGTCGTGACACGTACCCGGATTCGTCGGTGCGTCTCGCCTCTCGTCCCCGAACCTGACATTGAGAAAGTTCTCAATGAAATGGTCGCCGGCGCTCTCTTGCGTTTTATGCAACGGGAATATTCCAAAAAACGAGTGCGTGAATCATCTTCGCGACTGAAGCTGTTCGGAATCGTCAAGGAAGAAGTGGAAATTAAATTCGAAGAGCATTTTTCTTCGTTAGAGGAGAGCGCTATCAATTTCATTCCCAATTCATCGAGGCATCCGTATATTTAATCATGATTTACCCATCACCGATTATTATAGGGTAAGTCCGGGATAGTTTGATCATTTTTTCGAAAAAAGCCATTGCTTCGTTGGTTTTTTACATTTTTGTTGTTTCGGACAAACTAAAGCAGCGCATAAGTAATTTAGAATATATACATAAATAATATTTTGCCTCATATTGAAATACTCGTTTCTTTTTTTAATCAAGAAATACCAATATTACAAGTGGACGGTCTCACCCGCATGATTCATCCATTACTGATACACAAAAATGTAGCTTATGCAAAATATAATAGAAAAGAAAATTAGTCGATATGTTGGTTTTTCTTAAATTTTCCACGTAAATCACAAATGTTCCCATGCTTAGAGCATCCATCGTGAAACAACGTTCACAACTTACACATTTAAGTACGAGAATAATAATAAGCCGATTTGTTGGTTTTATTTTGAAACATTAAAATTGGCCGGTCTCACCAGGTGATCGAACTATTCCGAACTGACCCTACCCACTTGCAATCAGAATCCATTATGATCGTGCTCTCTTTGCCGCACTTCATTTCAGATCTTCCTTTCGATTAACGAAAAATTTCTACCCTAGTCACGTTTCATTCTCAAACGTTTTCGCCGCTCTCTGCGTTTCGCGAACCGTTGAAAAGTTGTAAAGAAAATTCGACTCGATGCCGCCACGTTTTTAATTGAAAACCACCGGATCTCCATAAAGGTGAAATGGAACGTTTGCGCGGAAACCCAGAGGGATATTACTCTTCAAACACGAAAACAAAAGATTGTAGAAACGAAAGAACCGAACAGTGGTTCGATTATATGGCTTTGTTCAACGAATACAAATTTCTATGAATCGTTTGTACACCTGTTAGAGATTCATCGTTGCACGCAATCCGCAAAAATAGTGGTGTGTTTGTCTTCGTTGCATAACCTGTTTCGATCGACCGACGTCCAAGTGAATGAACCGACAGAAGGGGGAGAAGAAACGAGTTCGTTTTTCGGTACGTTGAATACCGGCGTGATCCTGAAGTCAAGGACGCGGTAAAGGTTGCAGACACTTGCCACTTTCGAAAATGAAATGCTACATCTTCGGAACGAGGTCCGTGCGAACGGTGACCATCTTATGGGAACGTCTTCGATGACCCGATGGAAAAAGTCGTGCTCAAAGGTCGTACATGCGTTGACACGCGTGACTTACGCTTCGTGGAAAGAAACTGCGAGGGAAAAAGTGAGAGCTGGATTACTAGCGAATTATAAATCAATTTACGTCGTACGTCGTCAAATACAAACAGTTAAAGATTGTAATTTTTTTTTTTTTTTAATTATTATTCACCAAAAAGATATGCAATCAACATATGATTGCATTTGATAGAAATAAGATGATAAACACGTGGAATCGGTATTGAACAGGGTGCAATTTGAACGATCGAGTTCAATGTTTTAAAAGTCGACGAAAAGATAAGCACGCTTAACAACGATCTAATGATGCGTTAGATATTCAGTAACTCCGTGTGCCACGACTTTTACAGATGATATTCAAGGACAACGGGACCGATCGAACGCCGTTGACACTTTCTAGTTCGTAATTTTATCCTCTTCTGACCCCTTATGCACATCGATCGCTCGATGAGTCGGCAACGGGTGCAGTGGAATGAGAAATTATAGGATCAGCCACAGTCCCTTGCGCGCAAACCAACAGCATGCAACTTTCCCGGTATACAAACAATAATCTTCATCATCGTTCGCGGAAATTGCTCGAAGTTCACGGAAAATACACTTTATACTATAAATACAATTATTGTGAATCGAAATTGGACGGTCGTGAATATTAAAAATTACCAGGGCGTCACAATTTCGTGCGATGCTACAACCGATCGATACTACCATCTACTCGGTAAATAACGATGTTTCGAGTTGCGGTTCTAATTAATTTTTCTGTTAAAACTTATTTAAAGAACTGCAATTCCCCGAACGGAAGCCATTTATCGAGCGGAACTCGACGGAAAGGAGCTGCGCGAACCATGTCCTTAAGGTTCGTAGATGGAACGACACGCGGGACGAGTATGAATGGCGAGAAACGCGGAAGACGTTGGAGAGGTCGGGAACCGATCGGTAACGAGCGGGAAGCTTCCCCTTGCCACTCCTTCAACCCTTCTGTCTTTCTCTCTTTCTCCTTTGGCATCGCTTCTAGTCCTTTTAGATCGACTTCGCTCCACCCACGCAACGGCGTCGGGACACCCACCACCGTCTGCCGTCTCCCGACGCCGGTGACCTACTTACAAGAGAATACCCCTCGCCATTCAAGGCTGTACAATGCGAGAACCACGCAGAACTCGCCGCTTAGCACCGCTCGGTATCCTTCCTGACCAGATTCGATTTCGTTTTCGAAAATTTGATCGAACTCATAGAATTATCCGTGACGCGACTCTTGTAATAAAGAAAGGATTTATGTAATCAATGGATGCTCCGAAATGATTATTAACGCGTTAAGCGCTACGCCGGTCCCTGTGGACCGACACTGAAATTTTCGTTTAGGCGTCGTCGGTTTCTAAGAACCAATAGTATCATATTTAAACAATAATGTCTTATAATTCGTTAATGGATTTTATTAAACCATATTAAACAAAGATACGAGTTTCCTTTGCAGGTTTTTATAATTTTTTTTCTTAAATTCTTAGCTATTTTGCGACCAAATGTTTTTCAATTAGTATCATAGCACACAGCTTGACGAAAAGTCGACAGAAACCAGCGTAGCGCTTAACGTGTTAATGGTTATTAATGTTTAGATCAACTGGTACCAAATAATTGAATCATAAGTGTAGAATTATGTATTGTGAGGCTCGGTTAAATGTGTTTGAATGAAAGAATAAAGACTAACATCGAACGGAAGATAAGCTGTCGATCGAAATAACCACTGATCGAGACACACTCGACTGCTGTTCCAAGTAACCTTTAACAATCCCTTCCTAGGTAAGGGAGAAACTGCGCCGCTCGACGCCCACGTGTCTGATTTTCTCTTCGTTATAATAATATTAATCGCTCGTGTCGCGATTGGCAAGACTTCTTAAGCAACCATGTTACGCGACTTTTTTGCCGTAACAGTGCTCATGAAAGATGCAAATAAAAGCAAGGAAATTCTCGAAAGAGAAGATTGTCGTGTCGTTAAAAGTCCTCAATTGCATTTGTATCTTACAACGACGCTTTCCGTCTACGAAAGTATAGTTTGTCCTCGATGTTTCAAGAAAAAAATCGTTCTACCACTGGCGAGTTAAGAGTAAACCTTCATCACAAAATCGATCGTGAACCACTGCGCCAATTTTTTTTTTCTTTTTTTTTTTTTTTTTTTATCGGACTTTGAAGTAACGCGTCAAAGAAGCAATAATCAGAATTGCAAGAGGCATTCCATAATATTAAAGTCGTGGAGGAAAGTCAAGGAGTCGTCTGTTGAGACCACCGAGCATGGATATTACGATATAATCATCCTCGGCAATGCCAGATAAATCAAACGCAAATATCGACTGAATTTTCATCGTCATCGAATCCCTTTCAGTCGAAGCTTCGAGCGACAAATATGGTTCACAGGAATAAGAACGAATAATCGAAGAATGAGCAACGAAATGTTGCAAACAACAAGATATGAATTATGTATTTGAAAAATCTAAGTATGCATATATATCAGGATACGAAGTTTGTGCATACCGTGGAGGCGATCGGTTCGACCTCAAGAGACAAAAAGCGAACGAAGACAAGTCCTGTTATTATAACCGCATCACCGATAGAAAATACAGAAGAACGTAGAGGCGAAGAAATTTTCTATAAGATTTCGATCGAACCATTGGCTGGAGGACAATTTCCGTAGCTAACGATGCATAGGAGTAACGGAAACGACAGATTCTCTTGCAACGAGAGCTTGTTCCGACTCCGGAGAGAAATTCTAATCGGGAAATTATTATTTTCCGTTAATTGGTGGCCACGAACAGAACGGCGGCTTCGACGCTTCAAGCGCGCTACTTCCGAACGGATCGAGAGACGCGAGGTAAGTCGTAGGAAGGATCGCGTGCCGTCGAGTCGCTAAATTCCAGCCTCGAAATATTTCCACGCACTTACGTAGCGGCGCGACCGACACCGCGACCGAAACCTTCGACCACGGCCACCTGTAGAATAAATAACGATTCGTCGATTTCATCTGTGGCGTCGACTTACGTGGATTCTACAGATGTCTGGCTGATACCATAAAAATATTGAGTAACTGGAATTATTTCGACCGAAGAGAAAAAAGAGAAAAAAGAGAAAAAAGAGAAAAAAGATATTTCATAACTGGGATGAGAAAAAAAAGATTTTTGGAGACATTAGGATACATTGTTCCCTGTACATCTGTGGCTCTCGGAAGGAAAAAAAGAAAGACGATTTCTAAGGATAGCTTTGATAATGTTGGCGCCGGTGCCATCGCATCTCGGTCGCTAATTAACGTTTAAGAACATCGCACAGAGGGTTTAAGTTTCTTATCGAAAGGATGAACAAGACCAGTATCGGGACCGTTTCGTCAGACGCTGTGGTTGATTATCGGGATTAACGGAACCGAAGCTTAAGATCGGTTGCAGCTGCAGCTGCAACCGCGGTGGCAGTAGCCATCGACGTACCGCTAACGAAACAAGCAAACGAGTACCTGCAGAACGCGATCAATACTCCGTACAAGAGTGCACACTAGTCGGAGCACGTGTTCCCGTTTGTTTTGTTCCTTATCCCTGCAGCTCGTACCGCGAGCTCGTGTTCCACTGATCACCTTTGTCCCCGGAACGCTAAATCCTCTTCCGGATCTGCTCTTACGTCGATGATATTTCTTTTTCCAATGTCGCTCCTAGACTCCGATTCGATATCAACCCGAATCTAATAAACATTTCGATACTATTGGTTATCCGGAGAAATTTAAATAAATTTGTATCAAGTTTTTGCCGCATCAGAGACATTTTATCGAAGGATACACTCGTTGGCAAGGTATACCTGAAATCGAGCGCTTCGAAAGACCAGCGTGAAACAGACATTGACCGTTTCGCGATGGTATTCAACCCGTTTAATTGTCAGGCATAAATTAACGCGGCAAATTAGCTGTTTAGCATGAAACTGCTCGTCCAGTTAGTTGACCGGATAATGGATACGAGATATTGTTCATGCACCGGTCTAATCATAATTGTACCGGGATTAAACTAACCGAAATGTCATGTATGTGCACCGAATCGTGACTAACAGAACTTTCATGAGATCTGTCGCTATGACGTATCGATCTTTTCATTCTCCGAAACTCTATTTTCTTTTCTCTTTTCCGGAACTACTTCCTCCATTCAGAGGCAAAATTTTATCCTTTATTTCTCTGTCTTTATCGAGGAAATCATGAAACGACACTCTGAATAGCTTTTTCAGCGCTGAAATAGAATGGTTATTCAACGGAGACGAGAGAGAGAGAAAGAGAGAGAGAGAG
>SMSQ01022421.1:0-10404 GCA_019453375.1 Ctenoplectra terminalis | reverse complement strand
AAAAAAAAAAACACTCCCATTACTTATGACATGACCTAATTGAATTAAACATACTAAATGAAAATTTTCAATGTAAAATACTAACAATACATCCATTTTTAATCATAAATGTATTGACCATAGTTTTCTGTGATTTTTTCTTATATCCCAAATAATTTTTATACTTCCTTGTCAAAAAATGTTAATTGCTTTGAATTAAAAATCTCTTTTAGCGAATACTACAATTATGTAGTCACTATTATCGAATTTTGTACTCATTGAAAAATTCTCTACTGATCAGAATAAGTAGTAATCGATTGATACAAGTCAAAGGAGTTTCATAAGTTCCTAATTGTAATTTTTAATTTGTTCTCAAGTTGTCTAAAATTATCATCGTGACAAAAACAAAACTAGATTGCGCACAGAAAGACATCTTTAAGAAAAATTAAAAACATCCTAAATTTGTTGATAAATGAATATAAAAATTACTTAAGAAAGGAAAAAAAATATATAATAGAAATATAAGATGGTCAACGGATCAATAATTAAAAACAAATTTATATCTTAATAATTTATACTGAAAGTTGCTCCTAATACCTTCGATATTTCGATAAATAAAATTCACTATTTCCCTTTCGTGAATTATTACACGTTTTATAAATAATTGTAGGAATGTTAAGTTACAGCGCGTAAAATACTCCGATTGAACTCAGAATATAAAACATAAAATGTTTTTAATACAAAANATTCGTGTAGAAGGTACTTCTTCCTTTTTTTTTTTCTATGTAGAACTCTAAAAATTCGCTTTTGCTTGATTGCTGTGTTAGTTTTTTTTTTTGNATACTATTCTCACATCAGCTATACTCTCTAATTCTATATATTTAACGCTAAGGTTTCACACTTTCTCGATTTTCTTTCAGACAAATTTCAAATTCTCAATATTCGACTCCCAATACTCAACTGCCTCCCACGTGCATTTTCCCCAACCATATATTCAAGCATTCTCTCTCTTTCTATTTCTCGATCTCTTTCACTCTGTCCAGGCATTCTCAGAAAATCTTCAATCACACGCTGATCTCGATTACTCGGTCCAAACACCCTTCTTTCGCACCTCTATCGCACTGTCCCCAAACACTCTTCATTCTCTCATCTATCGTACTGTTCCAAACACTCTTCTTTCGCACCTCTATCGCTCGGTACCAAATACTCCTCAATACTCTTCGTTCATCTATCGCACCAGACAGAACATTCACTCCGGGCTCACCATTCCCACATTGTTTCACATATAAAATTTAAGCCACGATCTATCGCTGCTTTTCTCACATTCCTCCAGTTGTATCGGCAAAAATGTAGCAAAAATTGTTGCACCAGGCTGAGCGAACGAGTTAACACGTTGACTGCCGTGGGGGCCATCGGTGGCCGGCACTCGACTTGGCTACAGCGCCATGAGGCCCACCGGTGACCGGCGACACGACCAATTGTAAAATACATAATTAGAGTAGATATCGATACTGATAAATTTTAAAATAACACCACTGTTACTATAATGGTTTGAAGAAATTAATGCTATACAGAACATGCGAAAGTAATTTTATCGATACAAGGAAAATATAGATACAGTAAAACCTGGCTTAACGCGGGGGATACGTTGCAATAAGTTTCAGCGCTAAACGAAACAGCGTTAAACGAAGTTATCTTAATACATAAATAATGGGGACAAGTGAAACAGATTAAAGAATAAGAAAATTTATCGGTTCTTTTTTTGTTTTATTTTGTAACATTTATTGTTAAGTAGTTTTTGACTACATCAATTATAGACTTATTTATTGCTAATATCCATTCTTATTCGTAAAACATTTATGAAAATAAAAAAAAGTTCGAGTAAAGATGTCATGTTTGTGACGAGAAAGGTTCTTCCCCGTTTGATATTTTTTGTTTTTTCGCGACGAAGTCATCTAAAGTCGTTTGTCTTTTCCTGTTTCGTTCGGCAAGCAGTTATCGATAGCAAGACACCGCATCAATGACGCTTCGTCTTGCCTTTGAACTTCTATCAAAATTTAAATCATTTTATACAAACAGATCCATAATTTCCGTTATAGTGGGTAAACTTTTTTTTAGAAAATCCGTTGAGAGTTCCTTTTGCTCCTCATCTTCAGAAACGGTAACTTCGTCATCTTCGTGCACTTGTTGTTCTACTAATTCTTTAAGATCGTCATTGGAAAGGTTTTCACCTGTTGTAATTTGCAATAATTCATCAATATCCTGCGCATTTATATTATCCAACCCTGTTTGATCAGCTAGCTTGACAATTTCGTCGACATTAACAGTGGATTCTCTACTCGATATTTTTGCTTAACTTCGGCCATACATACTTCCATACTTCTTTCAAATATTTCTCGGTTACCTCATTCCAGGAAAGAGTGATGTTGTCTACAGCATCCATGATATTGTAATTTTTCCAAAAATCTCTAATGGATTGTTTATTTTTTCCATCGGTTTTATCAATCAGTTGTCGAAACGTCCGCCGGAGATAATAAGCTTTAAAATTTGATATTACGTGTGCGATTTCGAGAAATCCAAATGCTACCGCGTAATACTGAAACAGCGTTAAGCGGAGCAGCCTTGAGCGGGGTCTTACTGTATTATTTTGTTCAACATAGTATACATCGCATAATAAGAAATTCATGTTGGCGCCATGGGCAAACCACGTAAAATGCGCGTGGCAGTCAACGTGTTAATACGATTTTGTAAGCGCACTGATGAACTGTCCACGAGCTTTCCCCTATCGGTTGGATATTGATTCACGAAGCGACAACTCAGTACAGCGTATATCTGAAGCTCGAGCCGTCGGCCCTGCCCGATTCCTGGAGAATCTGGAAAGCAGGATTTCGCGGCGCATTGGCGATTTACGAGGCGCCAGAAATCCGACTTTCGCTCGCGGAAGCGCGAGCTAACGTACCGTTCCCGATGGAAAGCGTGGAAAGAGCAACCCGTAGTCGGACAATGGGCAATTTTCCGTGCAGACGAGAAGTTTCGTGGCCAGCCTCGACGACGATTAGATAGGCGCCAGGGTAATGGCGGGAGGTCCAATCTGCATTCGTAATGACGAACGTGGAAGGTGACACAGTGTCTGACCTCGGTGAGGGGACATCGGCCATCTATTAACCCCTGGGGCCGCACGAACCCTCCCCGAGTCGTCTGCTTCTCTGTCACGGGGAACCACCCCGGGCAACCCTGTGCGCTACCACGACCCCTTAACGACCCCTCCAACTACCGCCATCCTTCACTATTCTCCGGCTGCAACCCTGTCTTCCAAAGGCTGGACGTATATTCGTTACGAGAATATCCGCGTCTCCTCTGCACTTCGAACGCTTTCCGTTGAATCCGTCGGGTCTCTCCGTGACCTCGTGTTTGCGTAATTGGCACGCATTTTCAGTGGCAATGACAGGGAGTGTGGAATTTTAAGGGAACAGGAGGGAAAACGTTTAATCGCAACATATTAAAAAGTTTTAGATGTTGGGTTGTGCCGAAAGTTTCTGTCGTTATCTTCATGCAGTGGCTTCGTTTGGCAGTGTTTATATAAACATGCGGCTTGTTAAGTCGTAAAATGCGCCAGATTAAGTATCCCAGAGAAGCGAAATTGTTTTACAAGCACTCTTCGGAGAAATCTACACACCTGGACACCACGCGCGTCTGATCGAAGCGAAAGGGACCAAGATGCCGTTAACTTTCCCAGCAATAGGAAAAAATTCGTAAACGTTTTCCCATTTGCAACGAATCGACACTTTCCACCCTCGCTACGTTAGACACATCTATGGCGAAAATGAGGCAATATAAATAGAATCTATCCACTCCCTACACACCGAAAAATCAATCACAGTAGACACATTTATAAAAGACCATACACGAACACTCAAAAAGTGAGACATTCGTTCGGACATCTTAGAGCAAACATATTCCAACAATCGTAGACACTCGTCAAGAAATCAACCACTTTTGTACATCACGTAAGATTCAAGAAATAAGACAGTTAATATACAGTCCAGATACATTTGTAAGAAGGTTTCTTTCAGAACACAATTTCTGATTGCAAAACCCGCATCATTTAATCGTTGCGAAACAAACCGTCGACGCTGTGACACATAACACAGCTTAATTTGTTAAACGAGAGATGAAGGAAGATAATAGAGCAAAATGAATCATGTATAAAAAAATAATATATTAAAAAACATAAAATATTATGCATCTATTACTTATTGATAAAACGGAAGAAACATTTAGGACAACCTAAAAATATTTTAGGAAATGTTTTATTATTCAGTTGTTTTTTTCTTTTTTTTTCTTTTTTTATTTAGCTTTTTAAAGTTGCGTAGCTATGGATAATAAAATTAATGAGTGTGCACTTACAATAACGTACACGAGAATGTTCAATCGAATCAAGTTATTGATTTATGTATATCTACAATCTTTCGAGAAAGCGTTCTTAAAGATTTAAAAATTTTCTTCACACTAAAATTATTTTTTACTATTTTCTTGTTTCTTGGAATTGTATGGACAGAATCGTTGAATCAAAATAGAGAGATCTCCCGTTATTGGATTTTTAAATTACCGTTTGTAACAATTTATTTCTTTAAGACCTAACAAGAAAAGACATGAAGTTTAAGTTTTGGATCATGATGAAACTTTGCAGGTCAATAAAGAATCGATAGATCCTAAGAATCATAAATACATGTTTAATGTTAGGTGTAGACACTCCATAATTTATAAGAAATTTAACAATAAAAATTTAATTAACCCTCTATGGGATCGTGTGACTTAAAAGTTACAAACTGATTTATTTATATTTTAAAAAATTAATTTTCATTAGTTATCACTGCACTATTAAATTTGATTACTGTATTACTGTAACGACACCGCGATCCATCTATGGTAATTATTAGTTGAAACATTTTTAAATCAAAGTGAAGAACTGTAATCAATTGTAATTTTTTCTCCAATAAGCAGACAAAATTTGAGTTATAGAGTGTTAAACCTTCAGTTTATCTACAATACACAAAATATGTTTGAAATAAGGCATCTCAATGTAATTTTTAAGACATGATTTCTCTCTTACACTCATACAAAGATCATGCTTCTATGTCAATTCATATAAATTTATATTCATTCTATTTAGCTGTATTTAATCCTCTATGGGACTGTGCGACTTAAAAGTTACAAGCTGATGTATCTATATTTTAAAAAATTAATTTTCTTTAGTTATCACTGCACTATTAAATTTGATTACTGTATTACTGTACTGACACCACGATCCATCTACAGTAATTATTAGTTAAAACATTTTCAAATCAAAGTGAAAAACTGTAATGAACCGTAATTTTTTCTCCAATAAGTAGACAAAATTCGGGCTAAAGAGGGTTAATACGCTAGCACGGTGAAATCCAAGATCATTAACCCAAGAAGGTTATCTGTATATTGGCAATGGTTGTAGTCTGCAAAGCGAAGTGTTCATTATTCGAATCCACCCTTGATTAAACTTTCTTTCCATCTAATTTCTTTTAACTGAACAAACGCTTGGTTGACCGTCTATTCCAACGGCTTTGATCACACTAGCGTATTAATTCAATCTTTATCGTTACATATCCCATAAACTATTGAGTGTCTACACCTAGTATTGAATATGGATGTACATCTTTCGATTCTTTATCGACTTGCAAAGTTTCATCAGAACCGAGAGTTACACTTCACGTGTTCCCTTTGCAAGTACTATCACATATTCCGATGATTGCTTTATTTTCAATATCGCTTCGCTTTTGTAGCTGCAATATTAATTGCTTATTTTCAAAGTTATATAATATGCATATATTTTGTGTAAAGTGAAAAGCGATCGAAGAAATTATAGCATAGAAATATGCAAAACATTTTCAAATTGCCTGCATCGAGCTAAAAAGTTACTTCAAAATGTCAAGGACAAATTGACACTAGAACTACCGACGATTAAAATAGATTTATTTGTAGCAAAGTGTAGTGGACTAAGGGTGTCAGGATTACTAAATAAATGGGTATAGACTAAATTAAACAAAACAAGAGATAGATATATTTGGAAAGAAAGAAATACTAAAATGGCAAAATAATCTTAAGGGCTAATAGGTCATGCACGTTCGACGGTTTCTAAGCGACTCTGCCTCGTGGCCCGACTTTCCAACGGAAGTCGGGCTTCGCTTGTTTTTAATAGCGCGCGCGGTCCTCCTATATTGATGCACTATAAAAGAAATTAAGATGATGGTTATTGGAAAAAATTTTTATAATAAGGATAATAATTCTTTGTGCATATTTTTCGCAAAAATTTATAGAAAATCCCTAAAAATACGCCAGTGTAAATTTATAAATGTCTATGAAAAATTACGAACCAATCATTTTGACTGGTACGGTAGTTCTGGTGTTAATGTGTTAAGGTCTATTGACTGTGGTAGCCACGGTAGATGTTTAACCCTTTCGCTTCGAGCGCCGTATATATCCATCCAGAATCTAGTATTAATGTAAGAGTCGAGCAAAAAATAACAAGTAGTTCTAGTGTTAACCCATTAGCTGCCACGATCCCCATTTGGGATTTTGGAATTTTACGTTTACCATTCGGCGCCAAAAATGTATTTGGTACGCTTGACAATTTAATTTCATTCTATATATATCTGTCAATATTGTGTGTAACAGAAAGTGTGTATTTTGTGTTTCGTTTCTTTCCAACAAGCGATCAAAATTGAAATTCATATGTAAGTTGAACGGAACAAAATTGTCATATTTCAAGCTTACTATTTTTGGTTTCTTTTTTATATTATAATGAAATACAGTACATAAATCTACATAATTTAGAGGTTATAGTAACGATCCGTTAGTTACTCGGTCTTTTGTTTTTTATTGAAATAATTTTACCGATCATTTTATAACGATACCCATTTAGCACTTTTTCAAAAATATCAAATAATTTCAAAACAAAACATTTCCTTTCCAACACCTCCTCAACAAAGCAGACCCTCCAACATGCGAACTATGCAAGGACCATATTACAGTGGAACATGTCATCAGTCACTGCAAAAAATACGACACAAACAGGCTAAGACTCAATATAAAACCATCCCTAAAGGATAACCTGAAAGACACCAATACCACGAACAACCTGCTACAGTACCTCAAAGAAACCAAATTATACAACAAACTGTAACTCCTCCTGTCCAAGTCGCTAATAACCCACAAGTGGTTGATGTGACGATAAATAATAAATTAAAAAAAAAAAAACATAATTTCAATATAATTATACTGTTACACAACTTTTCGTGCATATATATAACTTATCCAGCCAAAAATAAAAATAAAAATTTGCCAGTTAATGGGTTAATATAAGAGTCCAGCAAAGGATTTGAATCCGCGACCTCCAGCGCCATAAGTCGAGCGTCTCTATGCTCGCACCCACGACGTCCTTTGATTCCTTGTTGCAATTGTTTCTATTTACGAGTGCCACGAAGCCGTTGGGGCCATTTTATGGTCCTAGAGCAATCAACCCCACCTCCTCGTGGCGTTGCCTGGACACCTTTGGGGACAAACGGAGCTCTCATGCTTTTGAGGGATGTCAACGGAGTGTTTTCCGACGTGTCGGGACATGCACGTCCGCCAGGTGATAGCGCGATGCCTCTCCTTGGACTCTTATGTGCGTCGTTTGTTATGTAATTCGGTCCAGGGTGCGGAGGTCCTGCGTGAGCGTGAAAAGAGCAGCGGTCCCTTCAACAGCTCTTGCATGAGCTCGATCATCCGGATGGCGTGCAATTTTCCCCGCTGCAAGGGCATCGCGGTCCTCCGTACGGCCGTTCCTCAGGGGTCGCACTTCGTAGATAGGTCGCTATGTTCGACGTGATATGGGATTAACAATCCCAAGGTGCCCGAGTTTCGAACAAGCCGAGAGGTAAAGGACGGCTGGGTCCGTGTTGCGCTTGGGCGCCGTCCCCGGTCTGAACCGATCCTCTTGGTCTCAAAAGCGTAGTGCCAACGTGCACTAACGAGTCCCTCTCCCCGAGGTGTCGCATGGATGCGCCGGGGACCGTGGACGGAGTCTCTCTTGCTTCGGCTCCCGACATAACGAAAGGACTCGTCCGCGGCAAACGCTTTGCGGCGTAACTGGATTTTTCTATCGCCCCTCTTGGGGCAGTGGAGGTAGCTTGGTGGCAGATATTCTTCGCTGACCCTTCGGGATGGATGTAATAGCCCATGGCTCGGAACATCTTACGGTTCGCCGGTCAGTTACACTCATTGTTTCTATTTATGGAGGACCTGATTCTACATTTAGCCATTCTACGCTCACATTCACCCTGGGATGTCTATAGCGCAACCTTTTCTCACTTTTCGTCTACTTAGGGCACTCTACCACTTACAAGGGAGGTTTAAATAATCCGAAGATTCAAAATAATTTGAAACTTTGCTGGTTTGTAGAGGACCTCGAACTAAGTATCGCGCTATTTTTTTTTTTTTTTTTATCTGCTGATATTCGGATTTTCAGGGTTAAAACACTCTTTAACACTAGAACTACCAAAGTGGTAAAAATGACCCATTCGTAGTTTTTTACAGAAATTTCATGAATTAACTACGATGCCTTCGGGTAGATCTTCCGTGATTTTCTATTAGAAATATAGATAAACTTTTGTCTCAGTTGCATTATATATTATTTTAGATACCTTCAGTATCAGTAGTCATATACAGTTCATAGTCATAGGCTCGTGCCTTAGAAGGGACGTTCGATAATCCGAAAATTGAAAAAAATTTGAAACTTCGCTGGTTTGCAAAGAACCTCGAATTAAGTATCACGCTATTTTTTTTATCTGCTGATATTCAGTTTTTCAGGGTAAAAACAGCTCTTAAAGTTTCAAGTGTGCTTTCCTATTTTCCTATATATCCTGAAAACTATAACTGATATCAACAAATTTTTAGATTGAGGATTTTATGGTTTCCTATGCCCTAAAAATCTGTATAATAAAATTGTTAAACATTTATTGTTTAAACAGAAACGAAGCTTCCACCACCCTTATTTTTGACAATTTTCATTTTCTTGTCTGGTCGAAAAACGTGAAAAATTTTATTGCAAACCATTCCGAACCATTTGAAAATCCAGTAAATTTTTGTTATGGAAAAGAAATTTCCCATACTACGTCTCGCTGTACAGTGTATGGAAAACCTACTCTGTTGCGGTGTCGCTGGTGTAAAAAGTATCTCTGTTTCGAACACTTTTTTTAATAGCATCATTTATGTAATATATACGAACCATGAAAGATGAATTGTAGATGTGCATACGTGACTGTTGTTGTATGTACTTTCATTATATAGTTAGTAGGAAAATAAGAAAGCACATCGGAAATTTTAAGGGACGTTTTCACCCTGAAGAACCGAATATCAGCGGATAAAAAAAATAGCGTAAAATTCTAAAAGGAAGGATGTTTAAATAACAATTTCTTATCTAGGAGCTCAAATGTACATGTAGTAACTGAATAAAAAAGCACTTCTTAATATTTCATATAACAAACATAGTAAAGGACAAAATTGTTTAACAGTTCTTCATTTAATATCACTTTCCAATTTAATACATACAAAATTACTATCCCTGTTTTAATTGGAATACCACAATCGCAAAGCTAATTAAAAGTATGAACCAGAAAGTGTGTAATTTATTATATCTGTATAAATAAAAACGGATACTTTTATTTTTCATCTATATTAAAATTATTTTAAGAACGAAATAACTTTTTGTACATTTTACTCAACACTATTACAGTTTCATTTCCATGCATAAATTATTAAGCAACATTTACCTTTTCATTGAAATTTCACGATAAAGCTCGAGGAATATTGGTTTATCATTCAAGTTGAGGTAACTCTGTCTACGCTACCGTAATGCGGAGTAATGAGATTTTACCGATACCGTATTTCCATGCATCGGTCAAAAGGCAATATCAATTAATTATTATCCTTGCAATCGGATCGAGCTTCCACAAGTTTACTGTCACGCACGATCCTCGGCCCTTGATCCTCGTAATTTGGTATTCACCGCGAATTCGTAAGTTAATCCGAACCCTTACATCCATTCCTCCTCAAAGCTCGCATAATCGTACACGAATGTTAGTTACACTAGTAGAAAGTCACTGACAGAGATAATAAAGAACGAACTGATAAAAGGAATAATTTATACGATAAGGAATTATTAATCCTTGTGTACCGCTCCATTATTATTAACCCTTTGTGGTCGAAGCCACTTTCGACACTATAACTTAACTAGTTCATATTTAGTAATATACTTTTAAAACCTGTCAATAATTTGGCCGAATCTTCACAGTTTCATTAGCAGTATCTAGATAGAAAATTTTTCATTAAATAACATTTTAATGTAAAAGA
>SMSQ01022420.1:0-12997 GCA_019453375.1 Ctenoplectra terminalis | reverse complement strand
TTTTTTTTTTCTTTTTTCTTCTCTTATTCCTCTTCTCTCTTCCTCTCTTTTATTTATTATTTTTGATCCGTTTTTCTGTGTCCATCGGCGATGGAGATTTAATCGCGCACATTAGACAGGCAAGGTTACACGGGGGTGCCACGTTCCCTGTGCACGTTGAAATTCATAGAACTTGCTAGCCACGAAGCTGGCCGAGATGACCCATAATTTATAGTTATTAAGCGAAATGAATGAGTCGCCGATGCCGTGGACGAGATTTTTGTTAATAGCTATCATGTTTCGTCCTTTATGGACGATCTTAATGGACGATCAGCTGGACTCGTCGAGGGGTTGCTCTTAGCCGTACGGGTAATTATTGCTGTTACGCGATAGTTTATTGAAACGCTTAGAAGACCTGGATGATATGCAAACATCGCGAGGACTCGCGAGAAAACATAATCGGTTTCATGTTTTGTATTTTGTTACAGCGATTCGCGTAGGTAACATCGGATTTAAAATTAGGTTGGTTTAACATCGTTGGACATCTGTCTGTTCTATTACAAGGATGCAGTAATCAGAGAACAATACGGAATAGTTGTTTATAGTACGGTTCGTGTTATATTTGTAGCTTGAATTAGAAAAAAAGAAAAAGAAAAAACATTTGGATACGTAATCTGTTTAATTGACAAACAAGCTGCTAATAGAATGAAGGAAAAGCGCTATTCCGAAGAAACTGAACTTCAAACGACGATTCCTTATTCTTAACTAACCCTGCTCACCAATTTTCCATTGAGAAACAATAAAATTAACTTGAACCTTCAATCTACTACACCTAGAGATCGCATTTCTAATCCTCATTTTCAAAACCGAAGAAACGACGAACCTCTATCTTAAACTAGCTCAGCTCACCGATTTTCTACCAAGAAACAATAAACTTAACTTCGACCTACAATCCATTACACTTGGAGATCTCGTTTCCAATCTCCGCCTTCGGAAACCGTCACGTTACCGCATCATCCCCTTGGCCAATACATCGCCAACCCCTCGGAGACCCGAAATTTCAATACCGATGGCGGTAAAAGAAACAAGACCTCCGAAAGCCATAGAAAACCAAAAAATAGAACAAAAAAGTAGAACAAAAAAGTAGAACAAAAAAATAAGAAAAATAAAGAAAGAAGAAAGAAACGAAGAGGAAACGAGCGAAAGACGTTCTCGCAACCGAGGACCCCCATAAAATCCTGCCAGCTCGTCCCGATTCGAGGCACGCTCGGAATTCGCGAGCGCCTTTAATGAGGCAGTTTTATACCGGCGTCGGCAACAACCGAGGGGAGGTTGAGAACCCCAAGGTGGCTCGTGCTCGATGATGACCTCTGACCGCGAACGCTCGAGAGTGAGACGAGGCCATGCCTGGGCACGCGAGGCCCAAGACTTCGCCCCGAGGCACGCGCACCATTCTCTTTCTCTTCTATTTCGTCTCTCCTTTCTCCTCTCTTTCTCCTCTCTTTCTCTTCTCTTTCTCATCTCTTTCCCTCTTTTTTTTCCCCATTTGCCAACCACCGAGCCAAGTCCTCTCTTTCCTCGCCTTCTTTATCCCTCTCACCCCCTTCTACCACGACTCCCTTCCTTCTTTTTTCTTTTTTCTTTTTTTTTTTCTTCTTTCCCTCCGTTTCCGTCGGCCTCTCCACGTAATTTCGCGCGATTGGCCGGTGTCATGCCGTGCAGAACGCTGCCCATGGAAACTCCATGATAGCGGCGCGTTAAGTGGCGGACAAGCGGAGAGGCGAAACGGCGCTTGTTTTGCATCTGCCTCCCCCTCGAACGATCCCGATCGAGATCGGGATCCACTCGGGATCCTTTGGACAGACGCGCTGGGCGTGATCGGAGTTCGGATCGGACGGGATTCGGCTCTGGTCCATGGTATCTACGGGGAGATTGGAATATTTTGATAGGCTTCGCTCGCGGATACGATCTTCGATTCGCGGCGGAGTTCTCCGGTGAAATTTCGATGGGAGGTTGATACCGAGTTTCTAACGAAGGGTGGTTCTCGAGGGTTGAAAGTTGGAGAGGTTTGTTACGATTGAAATCGAACCGTTGAAGATTGTTGTGGTTTTTAAGTTCGAAATTGTATCCGCTGTTCTTTTGGGGCGAATTGATCACGATTTTGTGTTATGCTTGATAACGGGCGTGGAATTATTCGGAGGGGTTTCGAATAATTTGTCGGATGCGTTTAGAATCGTTTCCGGTGTTGCGCGGAGATTTGTGAACGAACGAACGATGAAAACTACACCTCGCAATAAAGTTACCGAACTTGAAACAATCAATTTATCGTACGGTGTTTTTTTAAAAACTGTTTTCTAACTAAAAAAGAACGCGGTTCGTTTGGTACAGCATGCATTGTTAAAAATGTGCAACTCTACAGTACGTAAACTGATTCGCAATTTGTATATTTCTTTTTCTCTTTTTTTTTTTCTTTTTTCTGTATACAAATTGTTGAAATATACGATACCTGTTGTATAAATTTGCAAACGTGCATACGTTGCTCCTCTCATGATTTAACTTTATATATATATTTTTTTTTCTATCGAAATATCATATCTTTGAAACAAATAATTTAAAAATGATCGAGGATCGTATTGACGATATCTTATAAATATTCAAGCTAACTATAGTCCATAAAATTTGTCGTATAAATTAAACGTATGATTTATAACTATCTTCTACTGATAAAATTATACCATGCAAAATGTTTAAAAATACTGCAAAAATCTGACAATGAGTAAGGAACCGTTTCACACAAGATTATTCGTACAACATTAAAGCTTCTCTCCAAATAATCTAACCTCGAATAAAATAACCTCGAACCTTTTTGTATGATTAAAGTACAAATTTTTATTTTAAATTAAAATTAAAATTAAAATTAAAATATAAATTTCTTCCATTCCTCGACTCGACCCAAACCCTCCATCTTCCTCCAAAACACTTCCTGTCTCCAAACACCTCACGGTAAAACCATACCACGTCGTATCCCAACTCGAGGCGCGCAAAAAGCCAGCTAATCGTAAGACAAAATCCAGGGTCCAAGCGGAACCGCCCCGGCGCGACGCAAAAGCGAGCAACAGCAACGCGGCCATCGAGCCGGTCGCCGGATATCAAAGTGAAGGATACGCGCGCCAGGTATCCGGCACAGAGAACTTTCCAAGGGGGCGGTGTGAAGGGCGTATCCCGCTAATTATAATTATACTACAGCGGTATTAGCAGCGTGAAACGCAACGTAAATTCTGGTGAAATACTCGCCGCCCCTCGGGGTCCTGGCGCAGCTCGTTTGCCAAGAAGCGGTCTGTGGCGTGCACGCGCGCGCCAGCCAGCCAGCACGCTTTGTTTCGAGTCGTAGATCGAGAGGAGCATTGTCATACATTACCGCGTAGAAATAAATGAGTTCGTTATGCGAGAAAAACGAGAGACAGGCTAACACGACGCTCACGCATCACGGTGCCGTGCCGATTCGTCGCCATTTGTACGCGTCGTTTCACCGTTTTAATTAAGTCTCATTAATTACCGGCCAATAATTAGTAGAACGTCCACGACCTCTTTCGCGTTCCTCCACGTGGCCTCTGTGTTTGTTTTTCTTTCTTTCCATAGTTATCGTTCTTCCGACAGACACTCCGAATTGATTCGCATCGTTCCATGCAGCGGTTTTGATCATCGTTGACGGCGTCGTTGGAGGATGTCTGAGAACTTGAATATCTAATTGGGAATCAGATCTGCGATCGGGAATCGATTTGCTTGGACTTGGACAATATCGCGTATGTTCTGTTCAAAAATTTAATTCGTTTAAAAACGAAGCAGAGAAACGTAACGATGCTATGATATTAAAATTTTCTATTATAAAAATCCTCTTTGTTGTCCATAAAAAAATTCTGTCAACAAAAAAACTTTTGAAACATCCTTAAAAAAACCCACGGAACGTGTGTTATCGAGCTATCTCGAAGAATGTTTGAAAATTTCGAACATCTAATTAGGAATCAGATCTGCGATCAAATATCGACCTACCATTGCAAACATCGGGTTTATCCTGTTGAAAAATTAAATTCATTTAAAAAAGAATCAGAGAAACATAAAAATACTACGATATTAAAACTTCCTATTATGAAAATTCTCTTTATTATCCATACAAAAATTGTGTCAACAAAAAAACCTTTGAAACATCCTTAAAACAGTCCACGGAATATGTGTTATCCAGCTATCCCGAAGAATGTTTGAAAATTTCGAACATCTAATTAGGAATCACATCTGCGATCAGATATCGACCTACCTTTCCTGTTCAAAAATTTAATTCATTTAAAAACTAATCGGAGAAACATAAAAATACTACGATATTAAAGTTTCCTATTATGAAAATTCTCTTTATCGTCCATACAAAAATTCTGTCAACGAAAGAACCCTTGGAACACCAATAGCAAGAGACAACGATCGTAGAACAGACCAAGAAGCTTAAGCAGCCCTTATTCCCAATTCATAAATCTCCCGATGCCGTTTGCTAATTGATAATAGTAATTACATCCGCGTGTCACTCAAAACGGCCGTGCAGCAGATTATACGTGCGCGTGTACCCGCCACATCGTTATTTATCATCGTCGGCTTAAGGCCCGCTTCTCCTTCGGATTGAGTCGCGCCGCGAGGCGGGCGGTTTCTCCTAGTGCACTAATAACATACTGGAGAACTGATAATTAATAATGAAACCGCACGGGGGCATCGGAGGGGGGGGGGTTGCAGAGGGGCCCTGTTACGCTGCAGCGAGCGGAGTCGCGGAGTGGGTGGACCGCCTTTCCGCGTAATTGCAAGGTGCAGCTCTACGCGCGATTCGTCGGCCGGATCGAACGGCTAGAAACGGATGGAACGACTGGTGGATGGGGAATGTTGGTGTGGGGAAATGTTTGTTATAAATTATGGTGGAAGGGAGATCTTGACGATCGAGAATAGGTGAGTCGCTGAATAGACGAATCGGAACTGCAGTTTGTCGATTCTTTGAGGATTGCACAGTTTGTTTCGTGCAAGTTGGATAATTTATATTTTCAACGGTGGCGGAGACAGAAGTTTTGATTCTGCTGCGACGCAATCGTCTTTTTATTTTTTATTCGAATTTTCTGATTTGTCACAGGTACAGGGAATTTGTTATTTTTTTTTTTTTATTATTATGAGTTTATTTCAAGGTGGTCGCATTAACATTAAAGTCATTACCGTGGAAAGGTACAGAATGACTGTTACAATGTTACAGAGTTTTCAAAGGGAAGATATACGTATTTACTCATAGAGAATTTAGAAGATTTATTTGTGTGAAAAATTGTGATACTCTGTGAATGTCGTCAGGATTATTTAAATTGAATTTCACATCGTCTTTGATGTTAAAACTATTAAAATTTATATTTACGATTAATAGATGTTTCCTACTTTGATATTGAAAGTAAAACTATGGTAGCTGAAAATTCAGGGCTTAAATTCAGGGATTAAAGTGTACCAGTTTCCACCAAAGAAATTTAAATGACAAATATCAGAGAAAAATATAAGATGCAAGGGAAATAAATCTTTGTTCCCATTCGTTGCATAAAAACGCAAACGGTTCTTAAAACTGCGCTCCTGTAAATTTACAGAATTTATATGAGAAATTGGGAATCACTTATTCTGACCACTTCGGTAGTCCCGAGCGTTAACATGCGCGATCTCGTTGCAATTTTATATCGCAGCTTCATCATTCTTAAAACCAGAAAGCTTTCCTCAAAGAAGCTTTCCCTCTTTCAGAAAAAACTCACGGTTTTATTTCGATTTCCTCGACGCTTTATTTTTTCCAGCAAGCAAGAAACTCGGACCTCGGCTGGCGGACTAAAACGAGTCTCAACAGGCAAATAAGATAATCTCCATTATAAACTCGGGGGGTAGGGTGAGTAAACGACGAGGAGTTATTTACTCGGCTCGGAAAGAGGGGAGAGAAAGGAAACAAAGTAATAACAACGGAATGAGAATAAGAAGGTAAGGTTTGAATCCTTGGGTCGTGCCGCAAACTTGAGGACCGCGCAGCCGCGTTAAGACGGCTCTCTATCGCCCTTATTATCCGCGGCAAATGGCTTCTGCCAACCTCGTTTCCCGTTCCTCTAATTCCGTGAATCCCGTCTTCGCTGACCGCTCGTCGTTCGACTTTGTATTCTAATCGGTTGCTCGATTATTCGTAAAAAAAGGTGCTTAGAAATTATGGATTAAAAAATTTCAATTCCCATTAGTTAAATGGGAATTAAATTTCACTCCTTTGTAGGGTGGTGTTCGTTTTTCCCCCCCCTTTTTGTTGGTTTTAAACATCGTTTTTGTGTAACATCGACTATTTGAGAATTTTAATATTGATGGTAAAAAATTCAAATTGATTTTCACGATTAGATTAATGTATGCGGGTACTTTTTTACTGTTGTGGTCTTTCGAACCTTCTTGACCCAATCATGTTCTCGTTCCAATAATTTTGAGAAAGACGTATGCTTGGTATAAAAATTGGCAGGGAATAAAAAAAATGTATACTATAGTTTCTTTATATTTTTCACAAAAGTAGAAATTTTTTTAATGTGTTTAATTTTTAACAAGTCAAAGTTTCAACTGTTGTTAAATAATTCCTCTCTGTTCGACTTATGTAAAAATAGTCCACAGAACTGTTACGATATATTTATTTTTAACCCTCTGTGGCGTCACGCGACTCAAGAGTAACATGCTGATGTATTTATATTTTAAAAAATTTATTTTATTTAGCTATCACTGTATCATTCAATTTTGTTACTGTATTACTGTAGTGATACCACGATTCATGTATAGCAATTGTTGGTTTAAAAATTTTCAAACCAAAGTGAGAAACTGTGATCAATCGCAATTTTTTTTCTCTGATAAACAAACAAAATTCGGGCTATAGAGGGTTAAGATAACATTATTGTATGCAATGAATTCATAAATTATATCCAGAAGCAACAAACTATTTCAGCGACCATTACAATCTTATACGAAGCTCTAAATTAATAAAGCAAAATCTAAAACCTATGATTCGATTTATCCGTGAACCTTTTCTACAGAAAACTCCTCCAGTTCTTTCGCTTTCTTGCGGACGGAAAATATTTCCAACGCGAAAAAAGGATTAACGAAAACAATAATGCTCAAATGGCAAAGGCAATCGATCAAAACAGTTTATGCATCAAAGTGGAGCAAGCTTGCAGTGAATTTCATCATCGACGATCGGCGGTGCGGTAGAAGTAAAAAGTAAATGACGATACCGGCCAAAGGAGCATTGTGCTTTTGATTGAACCTTTCTCTCGCGCTACCGCTTCCGACAGAGGTTAAATTCGTTGAATTAATTATCAAGTTTGTCGGCAAATAATGGCGAGCAAGTCTTGTTTCCGTACGAAAAACTCGGCGCAGTTTTAGTTCCGTGGAAATACCCTACCTAACGCGTGGAGCGTTGGAAAATCTGTTAATTTATGTTAACCGTTCGTAGGGATTCGTGTTTCGCTAATTCAAGAATTATGGTTTCACCTAATATCGATTTTATAATAATTTTCAATTAATTGCAATAATTTACGTTAACTGTAAAAAGTATTTGCACACGTTTGTGTTAATATTCGATACTTTTCTGGTTGTTTTAGATCTCGTTTCATTGATACAAATTTTTTGTTACGGATGGACCAAGGTAGGTATTACTACATACATAATAGAAATTAAATTTTCTCTATGCGCCCTTGTCACGTTACTATTTTATCTTATTATTATATTATTGTATCGCTACAAAATAATTTATTTACGGTAATTATTGGTTCCTATTTTTCTTATAGAAATTTTAAATCGTGCTCGTTTCCTAATGAGCAAAGAATTATTGGACTACGGATTTTTATGCATTTATAGGAAATTTAAGGGTAAAAAATTGCGCTAAATGCAAAATAAAAAAATATCCAGATCATAAGGTTTTTATAATCTTAGGAGGGTGAAATAATTTTCTATAAAAGTATTTTTCTTTTTCTTAACTATTATATCTTTACTTATTATTATCTTAGACTTATCTATTAGAAATATGAATTAACAAAGAAATCCGCAGACTACCAATTAATATTTAAATACCACGAAAAAAGGATACTGTGCAAATACCTTTCGTGTGCATTCAAAAATTTCTTATGAATTAAAATTATACTCTCTTGTTTAAATTAGATATTCATCGACGAGTTAAACGTCGAAGAGAAATAGTCAGTGGATGTAATACTTTAACGATCGAGAGTCGTGACGATGTACGAATTTCATCGAACGTCAAAGAAAAATTATAGCCGCGTTTATGGACGCCTAATCTGCTCAGAAATGATCTGTTACAAACATGAGCCATTAACCGCGGTCTTACGAGACATCTATTAATCATAAAAGTCAAGAATTATCGTCCGTTAGCCTCTATATTTGATTCTTACATAATTCTAACAAGATACGAGTACACTTTTAACAGTTATACATGATACTATCCTTCGCCTATTATAAATTAATTTTTTCTTTCTTTCTTTCTTTCTTTCTTTTTTTTTTTTAATTGATACAAAGTCACATAACTTCGAGACCATTCAAGCGAGAGAAATAATGGAGGAAAAAAAGCTGGTGTTCTCGTTTAAATTAATGGAGATCATGCTACTCGCGGACAATGAGATCAGGAAACATGCTACGAACCGGACAAACCTAACGTGCCGTGTCGAACGATGTACTCGCGAGATAAGTAAACAAATGAGCGAACGTGGAGCCGAGAAAATAGGTTTTTCATTGATCCCTCTGAAGATACAAGGGGCGATTTAATTTTTTTTTTTTTTTAATTATCGTTAACTCAAGCTGTTACAAAGATAATCAACACCACGGATAGAAATATTATTTGCAATACTGTTGTAAGAAAGTAGACGCAAGAAAAGAACAAAATGTCAGGAATTTAGTTCAAGTACTATTTTTCTTTTCTTTTCTTTTCTTTTTTTTTCTATTTAATTAACCCTGCTGTCATTTTCTTTTATATAAATATTGCGCTTTTGAATATTCCTTCGTCAGATTCACTGTATTTAATTTTCGCGTTTACTTCTTTAATACCGTCCCGTTTTACTAAGTTTAAAATGTTTGTAAATTAAAAGATCATTTTTAAGAGATACGAATGCGCGGCGTTCGCAAGGACAGCAGTGTTAAATATCCTAATGCAATTCAAAATACTCCTGAAACGTTTACTTTCCTTCGGACACGGACTATGTTAAGTGCAATTATAAGATCGGCAACGGAGATGGTTTAAAAAATTAGTGCTTCTCAGAGTTTGCTTGAACACCACCATCCGAGGGGTGTTTAAATTAGCCGAGTCGTTAGGCGTGATATCGATGAAGCAAAGAACGAAAAAGTGTTTACTTTTTTTACAACTGACAAACGTCCATTTTATTCGTGATGAACTAAGAAAAAGATTTTCATTTTTTTTTTTTTTTAGCAGGATTTTCTAACTTATAACTAAAACTGTACCGTTACACGAGACGTGTTAAAAATTTAGAGCATCTTCTCACGTGCAAATATTATTAGGAATATAATACAACATATAATAAAATATAATAAAGTATAATAAAGTATAATAAAATATAATAAAGTATAATAAAATATAATAAAATATAATAAATATGATATAATTTAAGAATAACTAAATGACGATTATAACGAGTTAAAATGACCCTGCATCAGCCATTCGAGGATTAAAAACACGATCAAAGGGGTGGTGATCAAGAAAAGTTTGAGAAGCGTCAAGGGGATGGCGATGCGAAAAAGTTTCAAAAGCACCGTTCCAAACGTTTCACTCTGGTTGATCGAAAGCAGAAATTCAGTCAGCTTCTTTCAATATTTAATTCGATTGAACACCGGTTGAGCGGTAAATTTGCGCGGCTCAGTTTCAATTTGGTTCGATCGATTGTTTCGTTCGATCAAAGCGAATCGTGTACTTTAAGACTCGAGTCTTTTACGCGATCATCGCGCATCGATTGTACGTTTGTGAAATGATTGTTGATCGATTAGAAAATTACCGAGCTCCTCGAAAATGTGTTTGGAATAGCACGGAATGCGAATTGTTCGGCGAGATCGCGCAAAAGAAAGGTCGAAACGCGTAGAATCGCGTCACGTATCGTTCACAGGGATTGCGGCAACCGAGTTACATAAGAGTAACACACTTACCCATGATGTACCGCAGTCACCGCCTCCGAGTGTCTGAAAGGCTGGCATGCATCTGAACGTCATTCTGAGCTCTACCGCCGAAATATTATCCAAACGTTCACCACGGTTCTCCGGTCACAACTTACCTAGAACAAGACGAAACGCCTACTTAGCAATCAAACTCGTTTTGAACAGAAAAAAAGAAACCTGTAAGCTTTGAATGGATTTTCAACGCTGCAATTACCGAAGTCCTTGAAACGAGCAATCCGTAATTTCTTATTTATGAAACTGCGATGTTTAGGGATTTTTGGTGATTTTTTATTTAAAATATATACCAAAATTTGTCTCTTGCATTTTATATATTTCCATGTACATTTCATTTTTTTATTTCATCGGAACATATAAATATATTTTAATCGTCGGTGGTTGTGTCGAATCGCTGAATTTTGAAAAATAAAGCTGAGTATATTTAAGTGTTGATATTTCGATACGGTACGATAGATATTATTCTAAAGAAAATTAAAAAATATAAAATGTAAGAGAATATTTAATAATTGGTTTGTTATCTGTTGGTTTATTAAATTAAATTATGTAGGTATTGCTGTAACATAGAAAAGGATATCATAAGAGGTGCTGAATACGGAAAAATGGCAACGTTTAATTTTTCTATGGTAGTGTTTTCTGTGAATTGTTATTAGAAGTCCGTGAAAATTGTATAATATGATAAATGTTCATCGATACTGGGATTCTTTATAAAATAATTAGGGACATGATTCAGATGTTACAAGGAGGCTAATAATTTCAGCCTCGCTAATAAAAGGATAAATGCTATTACATTGTGCTTTATAGAGTTATTGATCCGTCTTACGAAACAGCAATTATTGATGTTAAAGACGTAAAGCCTATAATTTATTCGCTATGTAGCAATCACGATATATGACTGAATATGCATGGTTAATGAATACATCATTCTTTTGTTCGATTAAAACCAAAAAAAAAAAATACAGATTTTTTGTAATTTAAAATATGGAAGTTATAGCACGGTAATTTTACTTTAAGAAAACAGTAAAAAAGGAAAAAATGGAATTATTATTCAAAGTACCTATCAACACTCGATCGTAAAATCCAACACCACATTACATATTAAAATTCGAACAAACCTCCTATCAAAAAATTCTTAAAAAAAAAGAAAACGAAAGAAAAGAAAAGAAATGGTAAAGTTCGCACCGTGCAGCCTTTCACGGTACAAATCTATTGAAAGACAAATTTTTCACTCGAGTTAATTGCATTAAGCGCGTTAATTCGAGTAGCCTTCGAAACTTGATTCGAAAAATTCTGTCACGAGATCCAGCGGCGGAAACATCGAAGCGGTTGCTCCCGAGGAACATTAATATAGATGTAAGTAGATCACCGCGGGTGTTCCTTCCGAGTTGCCTCCTTCGCTCGACTTTTATTTCCCTTCCACGTAATCTGTCTCCTTTCCCCTAGCACGCTGCAGGTATAATGAACGTAATTTCATGTAAAACACGCTCCAGACCAGCGATAACCCGTGTGCTTGGGCATTCGTTGTATCGTGTAACTAGAAACGACTGTCCGGCTGGTTACTCGTTAGCTTGAGGAACGTATCTTGATTATTTTTTTTTCTTTTCTTTCTTTTCTTTCTTTTCCTTCTTTTCTCTTTTCTTCTTTTTTTCATTTTTTTTTTTTTTGATAGAAGTTTATTAAAAGTGAAATGTGATTTTAGTATAATTAGATTGTAATTGTGACGGGTGATTGAGATATAATGTAGACGTTCTGATGAGTGCTCCTTTATTTATGAGGCTTACGCGTGGAATCATTTATTATGTTTTTTTAAACGATAGATACTGGGGTGAATATTTAATTTATTTGTTTCTCCTTTCTTTTTTTATAGATGCTATATTTTTGGTTGGTTCAAGGTTTAATGTAAAGGTTTCTAGTAAGTAACAATGATTATTAATTTTGGGATAAATGTGGTATCGGTGACACTGAAAAAATAAAAATCTAAGTTAAAATGTTTCAGCTGACACACTTTTTCTTCTCTTGATGAAAAAGTAATAAGGTTTGCAGTGTTTTTTAATCAGGTGATGCGATCTGTTTAATTATCTTATTCAGAAGTATCCGAAGTATCAAAAGCTTCGCGAAAAGCAACGCAGAACTCGCTCTAATTTTTCCCGAACAATTACTCGTTCTAGAAACGAAAGAAAAAAACAAAACTGAAATTCAAATGCTAATCAAAATAATCGTAATCCAATGGAGTAACACGAACCGTACGAACAGAAAATTTTTTCGAGATCGCAAGATGGATTACTGTCACGAGATTCCGCTTTATTTCGCGCGTTCAGGAATTTGAAAAATTCGACCACTGGGTTCTGTTGCATAAGCGATCCTCCCTCCGTTGGCCCTTTCAAACTGATTGCTAGGCCGAACGGAGCGCATTCTTTCCGCCAGCGAATAAAACCATGCGAACCGACCAGAGGAACGAGAGGTTGGGGAGAATGAGGATCCCAAAGAAGAACGAGAGACAACGTACAGCAAAAGGGAGCACACGTAGATCGAAAAGAAGAAAGCGACCAAGAGCGAGGATGGAAAAACAGATGAATAAAAATGTGGAGCACATTTTCTTTTTTCTTCGACCACCCTTCTCTCGTTTTATTAATCTTCACTCCCTTCTTCCTAGGTTTTATTCCTCTATTTCATTTTTTTGTCCCTCTTTCTCTTCTTTTATTACTTTTCGATCTGTCTCTTCTTTCTTGTTACTTGTCCCTGTTCGATCCTTGTATTCTTTTTCCTCGTG
>SMSQ01022414.1:0-10286 GCA_019453375.1 Ctenoplectra terminalis | reverse complement strand
GGCTCAGAGAAAAAAAATAAAAATTTACTTATTTTCCATAAGCAACGATAACACTGATGCGTATCGTGTACGGTAATTTTATGGTTAAATTCTGATAAAATATCATTTTAAGACCACTTACCTTCATTTTCAATGTTCTATATTTATTTTCGAACCATACATGTTATATAAATACGCAATTTTTCAAAATTAGCACGAAAAATTACAGTAAAACAAATTTAGGGGTGGCAGCTCCGATGACCTTGACCTTGATACATATTGTCAAGGTCATCCTCCTGAATAACTTTCAGAAGGTTTTAAACATCGCTCCTTTTTTATTAAAAAGTTGTTAACGAAAGAATTTACGGAATATAGTCGTCATTTTAACCCCCTATAGCTCGAATTTTGTCTGCTTATCAGAGAAAAAATTAACATTGCTTACAGTTTTTCACTTAGATTTGAAAATTTTTAAACCAATAATTGCTACAGATGGATCGTGGTGTCGTTACGGTAATACAATAATCAAATTTAATAGATCGGTGATAACTAGATAAAAGAAATTTGTTAAAATATAGATACATAAGTTTGTAACTTTTAAGTCATACAAAGCCATAGAGGGTTAACTACGAGAAGCATAACAACTAACATGTACGTAGAAACAGTATGAACGAAGAAAAGTTATTCGAAGCACGTAAATTGTTAATAAACGAAAAATTATAAAATAAGAAATAGTAGATGGGTATACGAAATGAGAATTTTAATCAATATTTAAACGATCTAATGCACACAAAGTACTCACGAATTCAAAATTCGTTTCAATGCGTTCATCGAAATTGTATATTCTTTTGAATAAAAAATCTGCTAGGTAATTTCATCTTATCCAAGGCCTAGGACGATCGCGATGGAAAAGTTACGACAAAAACAATATTGTACGTGTTACATTTACTTGGATATAAGTGTTTAAAAATGAAATTTTACATGCATTTGTATAGGAATGCAGTCCTGATACTGGTAAGGCATGATAGGGCTGGATTAGGTTGAGGTTAGAATTTGTGGGTGGTCTGGGGGACGCAACCCACAGCCACCCATGCGTGAAAACTTTGATCTTCACTTGTATCGATTCAATACTATACATGCAACTGTTTATCCATGTGTGTGATTGGAGGATTCTACTTCCCTAGACCCCCCAAAAATTCTAACCAGAACCCAACCCAAATCCTGTACAAGTGCTTACTGAATTTTATCTTTAATCACATATGTTGGAGTAAATGTGATACGTACTATACAGTATTGTATACTTTTTGTCGCAACTTCTATAGCATTATCGTCCCACGTCTCCAATAAGATGCACGTTACTCAGGACGCTGCCCTCTACAATGTATTCTAAATTTAATCAAATTGAAGTTCAGGATTTCTTTTTCAGATAATTACCTATGTTACGTTACGTTCGATTGTTTCTAGTTAAGGGTGCACGAGGAGAGGCTCCATCTATGTGTGTACAATTTTTCATGTATATGAGTCAGTTACGACTTTCGATACTCAAAATAAGTGCTGTATTTTCTAGCTCCTATTTGGGGATAATTTTTTAACGAAATACGAGCGACGGTAAAAACTTTCGGAATGTTACTCGCAAGGAACATCACTTAAGTGTAACACGTCGATTTTAATGAAATTTATACGAGGCAGTATTTAAAAAAATATTTGACACGTATTTTTTTAATCTGCAATCATCTATATTTAGAGGGTGAAAACAGTCCTCAAAGTTAGGGATGAAAAATATATATTCCTGGATAATTCGGAAACTATTTATTTTAGGAAAAAATGGTTAAAACAAAAATTAATCAATTCTTAATGGCAAATTTAACTATATAAGTAGTTTTTCGAAGTATCAATTTGTTTAAAAAATATATTGAAAATTAATCATTTTTTTCATGTTTTTCTTGCAAATTGTTATTCCATGTTTGCAAAAATTGATTAGCATAAACACAGGTTGATACGAAAAATGTGTACACTTTGAAATTTTTAATTTCATCCTTCCAAAAAAGTTGTAGTTTTAATGGTAAAACAAGCTATAACGGACGGCTTTAGCGATTTAAGCAACATATTACGTAGAAAGCTGTAAAGTTACATGATATTTCGACCAATTATATTATGTCTCATATTCTTGATTAGTCGTTGGATGTCAAAAATTGTCTCCGCAGGTAAGCGGTATGAAATGTTTCTCAATTTCTTCTTTACCCTTAATTTTAAGAGCTGTCTTCATTCTTTAAATATGTATGATTGCAGATAAAAAAAATACGTGTCAAATATTTGTTTAAACATTAGTTCACGTAAATTTCAGTGAAACCGACGTGTAAAATTTAAATTATGTTCATTGTCAGAAGCATAACGTTGGCAATATTTGTCAACGTCAAGATCATCGGAGCTGCCTTCCCTGAACATCAATTTTACCCTTTCAACTGCATAAGCTGACGCTTAATTATCTGTTCCCCTTTTTTCAATTAAACTGGAAACAAAAGAGTATAACGATGTAACCTATATCACAAAGTACTTCGAGTTTACCCCGCATACCTATATGTATAATGTTATTGGTTCAAACCTTTTGAACTTTATTAGTCACAAAATATACTTCCAGTAATGATGATCATGAAAGTATCTGAATTTATATTACATCGGATACGCGACGTAAAAAAATAACGATGAACCTTAGGTGTATAAAGATAATGACAACCTGCAAGTGAGTTATAAAAAAAAGTTGAACGAACGGAAATTTTCCTTGAATAATTAAATCACATTTAATACTAGATTATAAAACATGTTAAAGACAAACAATTTGTAAATTGTCTCTAAATATTTTAACGATGAAATACAGGTTATCCAGAAAGTTTAAAACATATTTTTTAAACAGACAAAAAATGTAATTCCCTGTATTACACTCATTACAATAAAACAATTTTAAATCACTGAAACGCGAAAATAATATAATGAAAATAAGAAAAACTGCAAAATTAAATGCAGGAAAGCGATAATACCGTGCCTCTTGCGTTCTTTAATTCGCAACAAGTTTTCAAACATTAATGATTGAAACGTAATTTTATAATTCTTTGCTTTATACATTATGAAAGATATCGATCGGTTACTTACCTCCAGGTGAGACTCCGATGTGGCCATTGTTGCCCATGGATTGTGTACCGTTTATGCCTGACCCTAGTGTATCTAGGGTCTGGTTTATCCGGAAGTCCGCACCGCGGAAGTGTCATTAAATTCATCGTAGCTTCATCGAATTCACCAGTTACGGGAACGCCGCCGAATCTCTGATGGGAAAAATAATATACGATAATGAGATTATTTTTGTTTTTCAAGTGTAACATGTCAAAATCTATAATCATAGTTTATGAAACTTTTTATTATGACGTCAATATTAGATAATTAAATTTCAGTATTAGAAATATATAGGGTATGCTAAAAAGAATTGAACGATCCACCGAAATATAATATAATGCAATTTTTGACATACGACGTTTAAGAGCATTTTATTAAAATAAAAGTTTGAAACAAATGCCTTTTTGGATTGGGCCCGTATGGGACTCGAGTATCTCTAAACTCACAACTTTGTTAGAAATACCCATTTTTTAAATTAAATTAGCAATAGTTAACAGCTTCGTTTTTTTTCTTTTTCCGTGTTTGCTATACGGTTTGATTAAGGGGAATCCTTTTGTCACTGTGCGTTCACGGGCACAATTGTTCAAGGGTATGTTATCTTTTCGCTCTACCATACATACAAAACATCTACACTTGCACCAGATAGCAATCCGAACGAATACTCGTGCGCGCTTCGCGTCGCAGGCCCGTAACGTAACGCATGATTTACAGTACCGACAAAAAGATTGAAATGGTCTTGATTTACGGAGAGTGCAGGGGATATTTAGTGCCGGCACAACAGCTCGTTGGAGATCATAGTAGAGCGGCAAGGAGAGCGTAGAGTAAAACAGAGAGTTGCGAGGTTAGCACACCGATGTGGCGCATGTTTATAGTAAAGCGGAGAGCAACGAGGAACAAAACGCTATAGTGGCTATTTTTCTTCACTGTGTCTCATAATGTCATTCGAACTTTAGTGTTAGGGTGCCGAAAAATTATACAACTGCCGAGAATAGCTGAATGCTCTCGACAGCAATGGTCACCGCTGGTAGAAAAAAAATATTTTTGTTTCTAGCTTATCTCTATTATTCGTAGCTTTCCTCGCAACTCTCCTTGCCGCTCCGCTATAAACACTCGTATCGGATGATATCGATTTGATTTTGTCGTGACGCGACGCGATGCTCGCCTCGCGGCTATCCTCGTTTCTCACCGCCTTCGCTGTAATTGTAACCTTACACGCTAAATGATATCCTGATAAACGCCATCCATCGCGTGGCATATTTGAACGGATAATTAACCGTTTGAGTGCCACGGGTCGTTGTTTCCCAATCGAAAATTGCCAAGCGGCGCAATAGCGCTTGTCTGATTCCGTATCCAAAAGTGCCAAGCGGCGCGATAGCGTTTGTCTTATTCCGCGTCAAAAAATGCCAAAGAGCGCGATTACATATATTTCATTATTGTTTTTTATAGTCTATTCTACATTATTTAGATCGTTATATTATTATTGTGTGGCAGCTATAATACAGCCACCACGCCCTGTGTTCGCAGTTTATTTTGCTTCCGTACTTAAACTTTCAGTTCTATTGTTCCTTCAATTTT
Organism: Ctenoplectra terminalis; assembly: GCA_019453375.1. NCBI lineage: Eukaryota > Metazoa > Arthropoda > Insecta > Hymenoptera > Apidae > Ctenoplectra > Ctenoplectra terminalis. Next base: position 5,570 of record SMSQ01022414.1, on the reverse strand, counting down.
CCTGTGGGTTCGCGCGAGCCGGGCCGATCCTTGTACACATTTGGCGGCCAGGCCCGCACGAGCGTAGTGTAGTGTCCGTTGGCCTTTTCACTTTCTCTCAGTTGTCTGTGCGCTTCCTGTTTTTAATATTTTTTCCAAGGTTTCGCGAGGAGCCTCTCCACTTTCTCTTTCATTAACCTTTTCCGCCCTCGGTATGTTGTCCCGCGCTTTCTGACTTTTCCCTCTCCATCGTCTATCTCTTGTTTTCTATTTTCTTCTTTTTCTTCTGGTTGCGTTTTTAAGGGTCAGCGCGTAAGGCCACGAGACCGTTCACTCTTGTGCTGCTGCAGGGACCATAACGTGATCTGCGTAAAGTTTGTGAGAATAAAGTGTAACCGTTGAGTGCAGATTCTTTGCGCGTAATTTCTCCGACACTCTACGTCCTCAATAGTAATGGTTGTTTATAAGAATAAAAACGTGTACACCTACAAAGTGTAATATTATTTCAATTTTATCTTAATTTACCTAAGACTGAACGGTAACCGTAAAGTCTCCGACAGAAACCGAGCGTGCTGCGATTGTCGGCTTTGCAGCCTAAAGCATAGGTACTTTTCGACACATAACAGAATAAGCTTAATATCGGCGCTTGGCATTAAAACGGCTAAAACACTACGTATAGATCGGCCGTTCGTCACGCTATTTCCAATTTTTCTCTGGAACTAAACCGCCTACCATAATCGTTATTTTATTATACAATTGTACATCGCAATGCGTTATGAAAGTCTATTGTTCATCTCCGTGCTCATCTTCTACCTTGCCATCTTAACGTAGACGTCTCCGGTGAACGGTTAAACTCTCTTTTCTGCTCTCGATCGTCGGAACACATACGAAGCTGTATTTCCGAATAAGTAGATGCTACCACGTTCAACTCGGCTGACTCATCGGTGGGACACAGCTAAGTTGCTCCATNTCGCGGCTATCCTCGTTTCTCACCGCCTTCGCTGTAATTGTAACCTTACACGCTAAACGATATCCTGATAAACGCCATCCATCGCGTGGCATATTTGAACGGATAATTAACCGTTTGAGTGCCACGGGTCGTTGTTTCCCAATCGAAAATTGCCAAGCGGCGCAATAGCGCTTGTCTGATTCCGTATCCAAAAGTGCCAAGCGGCGCGATAGCGTTTGTCTTATTCCGCGTCAAAAAATGCCAAAGAGCGCGATTACATATATTTCATTATTGTTTTTTATAGTCTATTCTACATTATTTAGATCGTTATATTATTATTGTGTGGCAGCTATAATACAGCCACCACGCCCTGTGTTCGCAGTTTATTTTGCTTCCGTACTTAAACTTTCCGTTCTATTGTTCCTTCAATTTTCCTGTGGGTTCGCGCGAGCCGGGCCGATCCTTGTACACATTTGGCGGCCAGGCCCGCACGAGCGTAGTGTAGTGTCCGTTGGCCTTTTCACTTTCTCTCAGTTGTCTGTGCGCTTCCTGTTTTTAATATTTTTTCCAAGGTTTCGCGAGGAGCCTCTCCACTTTCTCTTTCATTAACCTTTTCCGCCCTCGGTATGTTGTCCCGCGCTTTCTGACTTTTCCCTCTCCATCGTCTATCTCTTGTTTTCTATTTTCTTCTTTTTCTTCTGGTTGCGTTTTTAAGGGTCAGCGCGTAAGGCCACGAGACCGTTCACTCTTGTGCTGCTGCAGGGACCATAACGTGATCTGCGTAAAGTTTGTGAGAATAAAGTGTAACCGTTGAGTGCAGATTCTTTGCGCGTAATTTCTCCGACACTCTACGTCCTCAATAGTAATGGTTGTTTATAAGAATAAAAACGTGTACACCTACAAAGTGTAATATTATTTCAATTTTATCTTAATTTACCTAAGACTGAACGGTAACCGTAAAGTCTCCGACAGAAACCGAGCGTGCTGCGATTGTCGGCTTTGCAGCCTAAAGCATAGGTACTTTTCGACACATAACAGAATAAGCTTAATATCGGCGCTTGGCATTAAAACGGCTAAAACACTACGTATAGATCGGCCGTTCGTCACGCTATTTCCAATTTTTCTCTGGAACTAAACCGCCTATCATAATCGTTATTTTATTATACAATTGTACATCGCAATGCGTTATGAAAGTCTATTGTTCATCTCCGTGCTCATCTTCTACCTTGCCATCTTAACGTAGACGTCTCCGGTGAACGGTTAAACTCTCTTTTCTGCTCTCGATCGTCGGAACACATACGAAGCTGTATTTCCGAATAAGTAGATGCTACCACGTTCAACTCGGCTGACTCATCGGTGGGACACAGCTAAGTTGCTCCATTTTGTTGTACCTTTTTCTGTTTAAAATCTCTCTTTAAATTAAAAGTTGAAATAAATTTCTGAAAAATTGGCGACAACGCAAACAATGCAGCAAGGAAAAAATCCTGCCAGAAGAAGAAATATAGTACAGTTTAAACCCGACCGATCAGTAGGAGTATGAAAACAGGTCCGGGTTGAACGTGTTTGAAGATTCGTTGAGTGTGCGTGCATTTGATTATGCTCCGCCTAACAGTGCCTTAAGTTGAAGCTATTATAAAAATATCAGACACTGTTTAAGCCTTTCGCTACGACGGGCAATTATAGTCGCTCGCCACGAATTTGAATTTGGAATATTATAATTCCTATGTGTTATATTTGATTAAATAAAATTCGTAATTGAATATTTAAGTTCTTTTTTTCTTTTTAGATTTAATCTAAAAAAAAATTCATCAACCAACCTAAATCCGTCCCTGATTATACTTATATTAAAAAAAAAACTTATATAAGTTGGATAAAAGCTTGCATCTCGCAGCAAGAAAACACATTTTCTGCGATAAAACAATTTCAGATTAATAAATTTGTTTGAAACAATGCCAACTTATCGCAATCTGTTAAATCTACTTTAATCTGTAACATACAATTCTCTGTTATTTATTTGTTAGGAAAAACAAAACTGTACCAAGCCTCTCCAGTCTCCCCTATTAAACACATAGCTAACAAATCAATTTATGTGTATCGCACATGGAACACATTATTAACCCTTTCGTTACGAATCGACTTCTGCATACTATGGGCGACTATAGTCTCTCTATTGGACTCGACTATTGGATAACATCAATAGCTGTAGTTACTCAATGAACCGCATTCATATTTGGAAATTACAAGCATACAATGGAAAAAATAGTATTTAGTGTATACAGATATGTTAAATTAGACAACTTAATACATAAAAGCAGAAACAATCGTTATAGCGAACAATATAACATAAGCCACCTATACTATGGGCACGTTTTTCGGCAAAGATCTTCGTAGCGAAAGGATTAAATAACTAATATTCCTGCTGGATCCGTCGTAATGGTAAAATAGCTTAACCAGCATGATTCTCAGGCTTGACATTGCCGAATTTTTATTTATGAAGCCTAATCAAGCCTCTCGGATACCACAGCAAGAATACAAGCAAGAAACACGTCAAATATTAATAAATAAATAAATAATTCTTTCTTACAGTCGTACATCTGAATGTAGGAAATACCACGGAAAGTGTTCATAAGATAATAATCTATAAGGTGCAATTATGTTGAAAAAAAAAACTAGTCACTTCCAAAAACAAATTCTTGCGCAAAAAATTACTTTCGTTTCATTACTTACTCTTCGCTACCTAATGTAACAATGCTGGATAGAAATACAGATAGCTTGCAGTGATATTTATTAGATAGGGGTAAATACAATAGATAAAACATAGAAAATTTGTCATACAAATACAGGGACAATTCTTCGGGCCAAAAATAGAAGTCTAAAGTTCTCGGAGTGACGGCACATATGGTACGCGGGAAATGAAACCGAAGCATCTAGTTACCTCGAGCGCTCGGGATAGAGGTAACACCAAAACTACCTATCAAGTTAAAAGTTTGGGGAATTTGCTGCTTCAGCCAACTCCCGAAGAAAGTCGAGTGTTGGGTGAATTGGATGTCTCGGAACTGCCCCCTCCTTCGCCAGACGCATCGCCAACTAGAGGTAGCCGCCTAAACAACCTCCTACACAGTGATTCGACTTCCTAGGTCCGACTAGTTCGGAACCAGCTTAAAGTTAAATGGCAGAGATACAAATATATCCCTTCTAACCCTCTCTTATTGTGAGTAGACCTTAAGTGCTTCGGACTTATGCATTTGCTAACGCTCTGATTTACTTTCGAATTAAAGAATGCTGGGTGTTCAGTCTCACTGAAATTAATAAACTTGGGAAGCCGTCGGGCACCTTAACTTTCTAATATTTAGGTTTTACAATGTGTTAACATTGCCTACTAGCATCGGAGCGCTGCCCAAGGTTATTACTTACTATTAGCGTCACTCAAGGGTGCAAACCATACCTGAGAGTGACCATTAGACTTGGGGGTGCCATTTTCACTTTTCTCAAATTACCAATCAAATAGAGTCATCCACCTCCCTCGTCTACTTCGAAAAAATGTCTTTTAACCAATCCGTGTGTCTCATCCCCGCCGCTGCACGTCTTACGAGGCATCGCGGGTTCCGGCACAAGACATTCTAGTCCACTTGCAGATCTCCGATCAACGAAAAAACAACCTAGCTTTAAAATTGTATCTCAATCACCACTTACCACTAGAACTCTGTAAATTAGCTATAGCACGTTTGATCTCGTGTACAGTACGTTTCGATACAAGGTCGTGACGTTTTTTTGTTACGCGATATTTGAGACGAAACACTGGGTCTCGTCCAAATATTTCCGTTTTGAGACTTTATGCATTCTATCTTGAGCGGTCGTTCTTGTTGACAATCGTGTTAGTTCTGTCTGGCTCGACGAAGTCTCGTCTTGGAACCACCTCGGGAACGGTGCGTTGGTTAGGGAGTGAGACACGCGAATTGATGTTTGACAAGTTATCGAAGCGCGTGAGGCGATCGTTGCGTTGATTTGAGAAGAAAAATGGTACGAAAAGTGACTTTCCCTCGGATGTCGGGCACTCGTAACTAGTAAAGATACCCACGAGTACCGCGTATATTGAAGGGTGTTNCAAGTTAAAAGTTTGGGGAATTTGCTGCTTCAGCCAACTCCCGAAGAAAGTCGAGTGTTGGGTGAATTGGATGTCTCGGAACTGCCCCCTCCTTCGCCAGACGCATCGCCAACTAGAGGTAGCCGCCTAAACAACCTCCTACACAGTGATTCGACTTCCTAGGTCCGACTAGTTCGGAACCAGCTTAAAGTTAAATGGCAGAGATACAAATATATCCCTTCTAACCCTCTCTTATTGTGAGTAGACCTTAAGTGCTTCGGACTTATGCATTTGCTAACGCTCTGATTTACTTTCGAATTAAAGAATGCTGGGTGTTCAGTCTCACTGAAATTAATAAACTTGGGAAGCCGTCGGGCACCTTAACTTTCTAATATTTAGGTTTTACAATGTGTTAACATTGCCTACTAGCATCGGAGCGCTGCCCAAGGTTATTACTTACTATTAGCGTCACTCAAGGGTGCAAACCATACCTGAGAGTGACCATTAGNTACGAGGCATCGCGGGTTCCGGCACAAGACATTCTAGTCCACTTGCAGA
>SMSQ01022413.1:0-10227 GCA_019453375.1 Ctenoplectra terminalis | reverse complement strand
AAAATATCTAAGAATCATCGGTAAAAATAAAGGAAAAAAACGTGATATCGTCTCTCCAAAGAAACGAATTACGAGTCTTTAGAAGATTCTCGAGTTTAGCGCTGTAAAGAGAGTTGCAGGAGCAAGAAGAGGATGTTGGCGAAATGTAAAGCACCGCGTAATCACAAAGAAAGGTGAGAAAATCCGCGAGACGGGGAAGATCGAGGAGCATCGGGCACAGCGAAGAAGAAAGAGGATTGCGAAAGGACAGTCGAAGCGGCGAATTCGTGAACATCAAACGAATTAAATCTCCGCGGCGAGTCGACCGCAGAAACTAATATCTCGGCGAGCTCTCTCGTTTCTTCCGTTCTTCGTCGCGTCTTCGACGCTGTTTCAACCCCAGCCTCCTTGGCTTCTCTTTCCTCGACCATCGCCCGCCATCGTATTTCTGGATTCCGTTTCAAGAGATTCGAGCTCGACCGTGCCAGAGACAAAGTGGACGACGACAAAATTATCGTCCACTTTTTTCGGTCGAATCGCGTTTCTCGAAAAGAAAAAGGGACTTCCACGTTTCGCCGAGATGGGAAACGAAAAGAAGAAGGGGAACTGGCGCGAGAAGAAAATAGAAAAGAGGATCGGTTGGAACGAAGAACGACAAGGACAAGCAGTAGCTCGTAAACCGAGGCGAAACGTTAATCTCTGAGATGGACGCGTAGCATTTTTGCGGCAGCTTCTCCTTAAACGGCCGTCAAATGATAAAGTAGCGGCGAGACGATGTAATTTTCGAGGTAAACGAGCTGGTACGAGCGTAATTAGCGCTGACACTTGTAGCGGACCGCCGTGTTAGACTCGTACAATTAGACAATTCCTTAGATTGTGAGAGAAGAGTTCCGAGCAAAAATAGAGGAGGAAAAAAGGAGGTAAAAAATGGACTCGATCACCGGAGGTATTAAAACGGTGAATCTTCATGCTTTACGGCAACGTAATAACACTTTCGACGAGCACTAAACGTTCTCCTATCCTTAGTAGTTAAGTCGTTTCCGGGCGTGGTTTAGAAAGGTGGTCGAACGTGTCCACTGGGGAAAAACAAGCGCGGATCGAGCTGAGAAAAGCGAACGAGGTGTAAGCTCGCGCGTAAATTCATCGTCTTTTCCGGACCCGAGAAACCGTTACTAAAGCAGTTTTCGTCGATAATAGGTGTCATAATAGATATTATCTTGGTTGAATAGGTGTCGATACCACGGAGGCGAAAGTCTGGGGGAACGCGCGATCGAGAGCCGTGAGAGGGAACGCTAACACCATTATCCCTGGTAATTTGCAATTAAAGGATCAAAATCGTGATCCCGTGGTATCTTTCTCTGAAATCATCCTGCGATTCCGGGTTTTTAAGTGGAATTTATTACCCGTCTCCAAGGCGAATTAAACATTCTTGTCGAATTACGCGTTATGAAGCAGAATTTTTTTTATTACCAGACGCTTCCTAGTGATTTATTCGAAGACCAATTTTCGAGAAATTAAATGGATTAGAAATCGGTCTATTAAAACTCTGGAATTGCTTCCAATTTATCACCGATTTATTACATCAGCTCGATAAATCAACAAAGACTATTACAACGCCACTCCTACCAACGTACAGTGATTTTTGTCCACTGATAAACGTTGAAGACGTAGCTGAGGAGAAACGGACGCAAAGGTATCGTGATCGAGCGTTTAAAATCGCGTGAAAAAGTGACGGAAGGTTGCATCCTTGAGGCGGACGAGCACGAAGCAAGGCCGATCGTTGATCGGCGAGGTAGTTTTCAAGCGGGACTGTACACAGTCGGGTTGCGCAGGTGTGACCGATGGCGGCGTTCTTTGATCCTGCAGGGACTCCTCGGCTACCTTGTCCACGACTCATCGGCCGTCTCTCTTTTTCGTCACTCGGTTCGATTATTTCCTAATGGCTAACGCCATCGCGAAAACGGCCGTCGCTAATTTCGCCACTGTTTTCCGCAACGTTCCGCTTCCTGTGGCCGGCGAAGGGATAACCGAGGTGTAGAGAAAAAATTGCGAGTGTGTCGTTGAAAAGGAGCGCACGATGAGCTGTTCAAACGACTTTATCGTTTAGGAAAGTACAGGTCGTCTCAGAATTGTTAACATGATATTAGCTGACGACATTCTACAGTTTATAAACAATAATGACCGATCGACGATGAATTTTAAATATGAAAAGTTCTTCGCTTTCCAATTAATAACATTTTTTTTTTCTTTCTAAATTGGCGTCAATTTTGAAACGAATTACAGCAAACGATACGAAAGAAGAGATATCATTAATGAGATAAAAAAATTAATCAAAGAATCATCGCGATTGTTAATAAAAATCAAATCCAGACCATCAATTTAAAAGCTATCCGTGTAACGCTCGAATCAAATAATTATCGCATTAACCGAGTATTTCGGTTCGTTCGAATTGTCCGTCAAATTTGACCCGTTTCGTGTACCTCCGCCGAAGGCAACGAAAGTTTCAACATCCGGTGGGCAAGAAGCTTCGCTGGAATTCCGTCGTCTGAACACCGTGACGAATAGGTAATACGATTTTTATGGAGAGATCCCTACCACGGCACGAAAATGCATCTGATTTGTGGCTAGAAGGTGACTGGAGTAGCATCGTGGTAGAGAGGAGACCCTGTTCTATGGTCCAGCCATTCAAACACGCTCGAGGATGTCCGATTCGTTTTGCATTTCTCCTCTATCCCTCTCGTTCGGAGATTAAGAAATTTCGATATTAGAAAGAAGCGACCCTCGAGTTCCAGCACGTATTTATAGATGCTTCAAGGCAACGTGTGAGTTCTTCGATGCAAGACAGAGTGCCAAAAAACGGAATTTAAAATTATTAAAAAAAAAATGAAAACATGGTCGAAAGACTGTTAAAAGTTTTTATTTATTACCTTTCTGTAATTAAAAATTATGCTTGTCGTTAAAAGATTTTTCTTCGACAACTACGTGATCATCGTTTACATCTATTATTAGCAATGTAAAATAGAAACCATTATCACCCGATCGGATTTACCTTTAGTTCTCCATCGGGTTTCTTTATCTTATAATCGCAACACGAAAAACACGTGAAAAACACACGTGACGCGTAATCGGTTCATCCACCATACATCAACCTTTTATCGACGAATACCGATTCTATTAACTTGACAAACACGTCGAACCCGTCCCAATAAACAAACCTCATCTCTGTTGCAGAGCAAGCGAATCACCTGAACCTGTTCAACAACCGGCAGCAGCCGAAGAAGAAGCGCAAGAGTCGAACGGCGTTCACGAATCAGCAGATCTTCGAGCTCGAGAAGCGATTCTTGTATCAGAAATACTTGAGTCCAGCCGATAGGGACGAGATCGCCGCGCAGTTAGGACTGAGCAATGCTCAGGTAATCACGTGGTTCCAGAACAGGCGAGCGAAGCTGAAGAGGGACATGGAGGAGCTGAAGAAGGACGTGCAGACGGTGAACCCTCTGCTGGTCGCGCAACACCACAAGACTTTCTTGGAGAACGTCCAGGACCTTGGGATCCTGAAGAAACGACCCTTGCCGAACAGCATGGACGAGAAATCGTAGGGTACGAGACGCCTCGATGCTCGTCGTTGAGGAAAAATCGTGATTTCTTGGAACTAGAGGCTCGTACGGAGAGCCGTTTGTTGGATGATCTAGGAAGATCGTTGATTCATGGTCGAACACGTTCTTGGTGCGCGATCCCGTCGGGGACTGAGCAAAGGTGGAACTGGACCTTCTTTTGCCTACGTGGATCGGATCGATAGGTTCTCGAGTAGGATTTTCGTAGTTTCCTTTTCTATAGCACTTGGCACGCGAGTACGAGGAGCACCGGGGGAAATCGGGATCGTAGATCGACCGTGATCGTTGCGACGGCGTGTCTTCGAGATGAATTGATATTTGTGAAATAAAAGAGAAGGGACTGAGGCATAGTACAAAGACAGCGTCTTCTTGGATGATATATCGCGAAGAGTGGAAGACGAAGACCTTTTATCGAGATCGTGTAAAATTGACGAAAGATGGAATTTGTTGGTAGAAATTCTCACGTTGGTTCCTGTCGGTCGCCCGTGATGTTTCTCGTCGACGAGACGTACAAAGACTGAGAGAGTCTGTAAAAGTCTGAGGGATAGTAGGCGTTGGTGAGGCGATCGAAGATAATCGTGGCGTGACGAGTTTGGGGCACGAAATAGATGATCCTTTCGAGGTAACGATACATCGATCACTGTAAAATGTTTGTAAATTAAAGACTGCCAAATATTCACAGCTGACCCTCGTCGAACCCAACGTATTGGATGATATTTTCGATATTAGAATTCCAATCGAACCACCCCATCTTACCGAGTGTTTTGCCGCAGATCTTTGAGGCGTTAACGAGGTAGAATTCCATGTAACTTAAAAACGAAAAAAAAAGAAAAAAAAAAAAAAAAATAAGCTACGTGTCCTGACCAAAATGTTGAATAAATTTCACGTTTCCTTTAGCGAATATCTACGACGAATTGCTGCGATCTATCTGCGGACACCTGTATCATATTGTATTTATTGTGGAGAGACGCGAGGAGAGAATCGTGGTGAACGAAAAAGCCAAAAGTGATCCGGAGAAAGCATCGGCGGTACATGTAAGTTATTAAGTAAATATTATACCGTATAAATTATAAAAGAGAGCCGTTCGTCGCGAGGCACTCGCCTTTGTACATAAGCTGTATATACGTCGTTCATCCCCCTCGATAATATTACGCATAAACGAGATAGAGTCGTCGAGCATGATTAGAATAAACGGGAAGGGAGGCAGAAGGAAGAAAAGAAAATAATGAATCGAGAGAGACTTATAAACGATAGATGGGACACTGCAATATACCTGGTCATCAGTTTAATTAGTGAGCTTTACGATCGCGTAAGATGTAAATCCGTATCGCGCTTGATGGTTTACGAGGTGATAGACGCGTGAAAGGGAAGCAGAGAATGCGTGTGTGAACGGAATATTAGTAGCGTGTATAGTGAGTCGAAATAAATGGAGACATTTAAAATAAACGCGAGGAATAATTGCGCCCTGTTCCTGATCCCATCGATCTCCTCTAAACCGATCTCCTTGCGCTCTGTATGGAGCAAAAGAAAGGGTAAGTCGTACGAAATGGAACAGACTATCAATACGGTGATTTATTTTATTCGTTGCGATACGCAAGAAATAAATTGCAACAAAAGTCGTTTTCCCATTTACCGTGTTAGATACAGGGCGAAGGTAAGACATCATAGAAAGTTTCAAGGAGCCATTTAACGTTCCGAAAGGGGCGTGCGAGGAGGAGAAGAAATGATTGTCCGGAAATAGCGCGATACACGCAGCCCTTCTGAGAATCTTTTTGAAGCCGTTTACAAAGTTTACGGTAGGAGCCGTAATTTATTAAGATGAAGTCATTTCGCGGCTCGAATCCGTTCGAGCGAAGTCTGGTACTCGTCATAACCGAACTAAACCCTATTTACACAGCGAACTTGCAAAATTCCAAACCGAAGCACGCAACAGATTACAATTTCAATCCTAAAAGAAATCTTGCAGCTTTGAAACTAACTTTTATTGGACTATTCGTCGATTCACCATAGTTACTTAACATTAAATTCGAAAGTATTTTTTTTCCTTTACTAAAAATTCCGTCAAATATTTATGAAACACAGAAGACTCGTAAAAACTGTCACGTTATCGAGCGTAAACACGTAATCGTTGACAGGAGAGAACAAACGATCGAGTTTTTAATACACCGGCTGTTTTTAATAGCGTTTCGCACGTCGCGCCGTTCACTGTGGGCTCGTAAATAGAAAAGCTAATCAGACATTGGCAACAGCTCTCTCTCTCTCTCTCTCTTTCCGTCTCTTTTTCTCTTTAACCCGCTGTCTCTCCGTCTGCCCAAACAAGAGAGATATACCAGAAGATACCCGGAGCGCGTATTACCGACCTACTTCCTGTTAGTGGAATATCTGATGCTAAACGGAACCATTTTATATCGAGTCTCGTTAATGAGCCCGTCATTAGCCTGTCGTCATTATCTCGATATAAAACACGCGTCGTTAACCGCCGTCGTTGATCGATTAATCGAGGCTGAATCTAGGATGTCTATTAGAGGTGTGATTACCCGCGATGAGCATATACACGCTGATTACACGTTTCACGGTTCGCCTCGTGTGCAACGACGATACCGCTTCGAGACGTTCTCTCCGCGAGTATAGACTTTCGCGATGTAGTTGCGCAAAAGCTGGCAAAAAACAGGAAAAAGGAAAAAGGAAAAAATTGAGGAAAGGAAGAGAAAGGGAGAAGGAAAACGTGAAAGGAACAGACTACTGCTTTCTTCTTTGAATCGTTCGAGATATTTGAAAAAGTTGACGCAATTTAAACGCTAGTTTTTATTAATTCAATGGGTATTATTGTTAATAAATTTATTACCAGCGGAAGGCGACGATAGACGCGGTAATTAACGACCATACCTGTCCGCGTTCGATTCGATACGAATGACTTGTAAAGTATGGATAGTTTAAAATAAATCGTGCACTGGTTTGAATAGAACGTCGGTTCGTACCCATCACTGGTATCGACGAGTCCATATATGAAGCAGTAAGCAAGGTAGCCCACACCGCCCTGTAATTCAGGCGCCGCAACATCCAAATAAAGAATTTATAATGGCGATGATGACCACCGCCAATTTTCTCGATATAGCCGATACACCAATAACTCAACCGATACCCAACCGGTACATCAGCGTAATTTAGCTTATTGTCCTCGGGTCTGGACGAAACAAGAATGACATCGCTGGAAAATAAACGATTCCGGACTGACCGAGCCGGTATTATCGAGCGGGGATACTCGTGTTATCGAACGGACGACGATAAGAAGAGCAAACAATCCTTTGGGGGTAATTAATCGTGTCACGCGACCGCCCCTGTTTATTTGCGCCGTCTTGAAATTATAAATAGCATCGATTCGCGTGCTGTATTAGTGATCTTTTAAACATTACCCTTCCTTTTTCGTTCGTTTTCCGTTTATCTGATTTACTTACGCCGGTAGCTTCGAGGACCACGATGCAAATCAGTCTCCGAAAAAAGAGCTCCTGTTTTCTATCGGGTTTTTGTCAAGTAGTGATTCTCGATTCAGCCTAGTGGTACTAAATTTAAGTGCTATAGCTTGTTTCAAATTATTTCATCCCTTAAGGTCATTGGACCAACTCTAACTCAAATCTACTACTCGTTTATATTTTTCTTTTTTCTTTTTTTTTCTTCCGAAGGTTAATATAAATACCCTCGATCAAAGTATCATAATTAATAATACCACAATCTCGAACTCGAATCCGGATCGACATAACCCAAGGCTTCGAACAACCCCAAGCCCACCGATCGACAGAAAACGATCGGTGTTTTGCATAATCCTCGTTCCAAAGGGGAATCCTCCAGTTCAACCTTTGCAGAAGATCATTTCCCCGGCATTGACACGCCCACGTAATTCGGACTCATTTACTCGTTGACTCGCTTAACCCGCAGCCAGTCATGCGTCAGTCAGCCGCGGCCCAGCGCGCTGCAGATCCATAATTTCGACGCGATCCGCTTCAGCACGCGAGAAACGAATTTCTCTCGGTCCACGATGTAATTAGACAGCGTGAATCTAGGCTGGACCCATCAACGGGCCTCGTTAATACGATATCTGCCGGATGGCCGCTCGTTGCGCGCCGAAATCTTTCCTTCCTCTTCTTCGTCTTCTTCGTCTTCTTCGTTCTCTTCTTCTTCTTCTTCTTCTTACTTTCTGCCCCCATCGTGCGTTGTCGTTTTCTCGGCCCTTCTTTTTTCCAGCCGTTTTTTAGATTCCTCGTAGACCGACTGCTCTTTGCTCGTGAGGGAACCCTCTCTACCTGTCGGGGTCTTTGATCTTCCTCCTCGCCAACGAGTTTCATTTACACGGGAGGTGGACTTCTTTTCGGGGCGAAACTAGCCACGCTAACGAGAACTCGCGAACTTCGATACGGTGGCCTGTTTCCGATCTACGCCTTTTCAATGGACACGGACGAGACTAACTGGATGTTGACGAAATCCTTGAATTTTGAACAAGATACCAAGATAAAAACACTGATTCGATAACCTTTCTTAGATCTACTAGATCTCGATACTAATTGCATTCCAACGAAGCCCTCATATTTTAAACAAGAACCTAGAACAACCTTTGAACGTCTAAAAAATTCGTCGGAAGACCCGACAGCCAGACAATTGAGCGGTAAATTTCTTCCTCCACCACGGAATACTTCGGAAAAGAATAGAAAAAGGCTAAAGATGGTGAAAAATGGCGAAAGAAGAAAACAGAGGACCCAGACACGGACACAAAGCTAGGTATAGACGTAACAGGAATGTCGGTTCGTCGTCGTCGGTGCGAATGGGACAGCTGACGAACCGGTGTCCCCGAAGGCGATCGGCCGAGACCAATCAGCGTCCGTCCATCCGTCCGCGCCCTAATGACACCTGCAGGCTAAAAAGCCATGATATTCAACAGGCCGGACGCTAACGAACTCTCGGTACCGTGCGATCCTCACGGAAACCCGCGCGCGACCGTACGATTTGGTTGAAGCGTTGGCGCAGGCGTTCGCGCAACATCTCGCGAGGCTTTTTCAAGGAAAATCACGTAATTCGCCGGTAAATTGGTCGACACTGGAGGAGATGCGTAATGTACGGTTCTTGGAAGATCCTTGGAGCAGAGAGGCGCCTGAGAAAACAGCACGATCGTTGCATGAAGTATACTTAATCTGAAAGTTCGAGGAATACGGAGATTATGGAGGAAAATTGATAGACGCGCGTTGAAGAGGATTCTTAGAATTTTCTAATCGAATTATGAGATCTTTATGGATTGTTTTAAATGAAAAAAAAAAGTATCGCGAATCTCTCACGAGTTGAAGAACTTTAGCAAAAAGTGGAACAGCTTTCGGTTCTTAAAAGTAACGTTAATTCGATGTTACGTTTGAAATATCGGAGACACCTTCCGCGTTACGCGACGAAGAAAGAGGCAGGTGGAAGCTCGGAAGTCGGAGCAACGTAAATGATAGCATGATATCGGTCGCGCGCCGTTAATGGGTCGAACGATTTAATCGGTTGGTCAGTTTCGCTGGGTCAACCGTTTGACCAGGTTCGCTCGATTAATCATGGTTTGACAGTTAAATGAAAGGTTCGCGGAGATTAGTCCCGATATTCGTGTATAGGGTTCCATTAGGAGATCGACGTGTACGCCTTCGAGTTCGGCGAGCGCAGACCGCGGCGCGGTGTCGAAACGATCGCGTTTGTTTTCTAAGCCGCGAGTCGCCGCCGGTTAGCCACGTACCGTGCAATTTTCCACGTGTCATTAATATCCGAGCTCGTGGCGCTCGCTTGCAAATTAAACCGCTTAATAAACACGCTGGACAGCGGCAAAGTCGGCATCGATGGTCGGCCAACGCTAACTAGATCTGTCCAACGGTTATCGTTCGCTATGGCCGCCATTAAACGGAGCATTCCGTGCGTATCGGCATTAGAAAATGTGTATCGGCCGATGCTCGAAATCGTCGAAAGTATACGGTTGGGATAATAACAGGGAAAGCCGGTAGCCTGGAATAATAAATGATAAACTTGCCGGCGGAACTCTGAGGAACTCCGATGCCGATTTCATTCGTCCGACAGCCTGTAAACGTCAAAATCAGACCCGTCAGTCAACCGTCCTGATTACCCGTTCGATCATACTTAGTAACCAGTCTGTCCGACGAACGACTCCTCAATGACCGTTAATTACGACGACATTGGATAAACGGTACCGATATTAGATACATTCGATCGTGCACGGTACATGGTCCGATTCAGCAACCTATTTTCCATTGTCCGTCGAATGGATCTTACGATATGACACAGTTGAGCAGACGAATCGAATCGACGTCTTCTTTTTCCGTGGTACGCTCCTTTCGATCGAACGGAACCGCATTAATTCACGAAGGAACAAACGAACCGATTGTGCTCGTTCAAGGATCTTCGATAGGCAGAGCTAATACTTAACGGCCGATGCGATACGACTTCACGCTTCGAGTGCTGCTAGCCAACACCTCGTGCTCGGTATTCGAAGAAAGGAGAGATCGTTAACACGTTTCGTGTTACGCTGTTTTTGCGCGAATTTTCAGTGCAGTTAATATGTTTAAAGCAATAACGTTTAAAACGAATGAATCATTACCGAGACGAAGAG
>SMSQ01022412.1:54559-75464 GCA_019453375.1 Ctenoplectra terminalis | reverse complement strand
AGGAAAATTTTAAAAACTTTGAAGAAAAAAGAAAAAAGGGCATACAAAAGTAGTTAAATTTCGAAAAAACATCGCAGAAGGTTCGGAGAAATTTTTGAACGTTGAAAAATTCCGAAATGGAGATTGGTTCCGAGGGTGAACTGGAAGAAAACCCTTCCTCGTAAAGTTAGAGAAATTTTTAGGACAAGATTTTTGTTCGAAAAAGTTCGGTGGCTGCGAGATTGAAGGGTGGACGGATAAGAGGGTGAGTTAAGAATTTTCAAGAACAGAGAATGAAATTTCGTAAGAGATGCTGAAGGAGTTTCGGAAAAAAGATTTTTTTTTAAAAAAGATTTGCCCGGTTTAAGGAAGTTTCGGACAACCGAAAAAAGGAATAAAATTTCACCGCAACTTTCTTTTCCGTCGAGATCAAAAAGGTTGGTTAACAAATAAGACATTGGAGAACGGAAAAGTAATACTTGTTACTTCCAAAAAATTTGAAACTGAAACAATCTCTGACCTAAGACAATCAACCCTTTCGAGAGTTAAAAATAAAACACCAATAAAGATTTCCACCAATTTCCCTCGACAAAACACTGTAATTGCTCCAATTCCCTAGGAAGCTAAACGAATCGGCCACTTTCACCCCCGAAGTCCGCAAGTTCGCCCATTTCGAGCTTACAAACAGCTAGATAGAAGCATTGGTCGTGTCGCAACGAGAACGACCGCCGGGTTCTTCCAGGAAGAAAATAGTAAAAGGAAGAAAAGAGATCGCGTCGGCAGCTTCACGCCGGATGAACAGCTCTTTTCCTTTCTCGTCCCTCCCCTTCCGTTTCTACATCTTACCCTGGTGCCTTTACCGGACCGACAAAGGCACGCTTCGATCCTCACCTCGTAATTAGTCGACCCACTTTACAACGTGGGATCGCCGCCACTTTTCTCACTGTTCCCTTCCACTGCTTCGTTCCACTGGATTTCTTCATTTTCTTTTTTTCTATTTTCTCTGCTTTTCTCTCTGCTTTTTCTCCGTTTTTCTCTGTTTTTTCTCTGTTTTTTCTGTTTTTTCCCTGTTTTTTCGATTCATCGATCGGAACTATTGACTTGGCAACCTTTTGCTCGCAGACAGACCGGAACTATTTGGAGAGAACGACTAATAGAATCGTGTTGAAATGTTTCTTAGCGGTCACCGGTGGTAAACAGTGCATCAGAAAGGGTAGTTTGCGCCGAGATCTTTTTGATCTATTAACGAGTTTACGGAGCTTCGGTTGTTTCACCTTCGTAACGAGTATCGCGTTTAAAGGGATAAAAGGTTGATCCTTGGTAATTGTTCCTGGGACGCGATAGATGTATCTTTCCAAAGTGTACGGATTAACTCTTTCTCTTAAAACGTGAACCATTTCCACCGCTCGCTGAACCATTTAAAAACGCAAATTTAAAAATTCTTAATAATCTACCCGATCGCCTAAACCTCCAACATAATCGCAAAAAAAAAAATTCTTTAACGAACCTTTTAAATAAAAAAGGAAACGAATAACGAAATCTAAAGTATCAACGTTAAATTTAGAATTTCGTTACAAATTAAATCGTTACAAATTAAACGCCATTTATAATAAAAAAAACACTGAACGAATCTCCGCCTAATCTCCCAGACAATCCAACAACCCTCTGGAACACGAGACACGGTTCCTCCAACCACCGAAAGCTCGTCCTCCGCCCTGAAGTTTGCCGAACGATCGTCTTGAGTGTTAAATCAAGGGAAGGGAGGCTCGCGTTGGGCCAAAGGGTGGCTAAATCGTCGCGTCGTCGAGAGTATATCAAGAGAGAGAATCGATTCGGAGAGCGTGTCGGCGACGACGTTGCGAAACCGTCCGTGAACGCGTGTAAACCATCGAGGCGTCTACAAGTCAATATCCGAGGAACGCCGCGGCACCTAATTATCGGGGCAAGATTAACGTCGGCTTCGGTTATCGATTGTCTACGCTCCAACCGACGGCCAGACGGATTCGAGATATCTCGACGGCTCTCTGTCCACGGGTCGATATTCCGAAGATATCGCGCGCGATCGGTCGTCGTTCTCGACACGCTCGCGAGAAATTGACGACGAAATCGAAACGGCTGATTTATTGAGGCGACGAGAACGCGCGATTTAGGGAGTTACGTGATACGCTTCGCTGGGGATCCGCGTGTTCCATGGGGGTTGAAATCGATGAGTGTTTTAGGGTAAGTTGGGAAGTGTTAGCCCGTTGAAAAAAACAGAATAATCGATGTATCATTAATTTAACACCAGGAACTATCGAAGTGGTCAAAATGACCGATTCGTAATTTTTTACAGAAATTTTATAAATTAACTACGGTATATCTGGGGAGGTTTTCATTATCACGGAAGATTTTTTTTTTTAGTTTGGAATTTGATTTAATTAAAAAGTGAAGAGTATTTTAAATGACCAATTATTGAACTAAATTTGAGGTCTACGTCAATTTAATGAAGAATAAAAGAAATGGGTACAGTTCTACAAAAATTTATCCAATTTAGATCTCTTTATAATTTCAAATTATTTTCGAAGTCATCTTAACACTTTCACTACGGAAGTTTCAGGCGAAAAACGAGACCATACTAGTTACCAGCGACTTATGTCACATCGTCTTGCTATAACGATTCTTACTTTTGTATATTAAATTATATAATTTATATTGTACGCGTACAATAAATATTATTTTTTCCGGCTGTAGGTCAGCAATTTGCAAATCTGATTGCGATCTATAATCGAGCAGAGTAGCAAAAGGGTAAAGTAAAAAATGACGATGACTGATATTTGACATGAAAACACAAAGCAAAATATGTAAAAAATTGTTTTCGCAATTAACATATAACAGTCATCGTTAAAAGCTCTGTCTAATCGAAATAGTAATTGTCTAATTTCTACAAAACCCAACATGTTTCCATAGAATTGTTGCACCTGTTGCGATTGATCGTCCGCGCAGAAAGCTCGAAACGAAACGAACCCGGCGATGTTTTTACGCGAACGGAGGCGCGAGTCAGAATCCACGATCGTCACAAAAGCGCGGAGAACAGACAAAAAGGAGCGGACCGAAAAAAAAGGGGTCGTAAAAAAAAAGGAAAAAAAAACGGGCACGTGGAAAATGTCGCCACGGTATTTGGCCCGAATTCCCCGCGAGTTTCAACTGTGTTTCCCTCCATTGACGGTCCACCAAGCGGAAATGAAAACTTTGTTTACTGCGTGCTCGCTAATTACTCGGCCGATCGTCGCTCCAGACTTTTGGAGTCGCGTTCGAACGAGTGGGAATTGTTGGGGATTTTATTTTGAGCGTTGGTTAGTTTGTTCGGGGCCAAAGGGTTCTGATATCGATGCCAGTTGGTGCAAATTTGTTGACAGAACAGGGAATGTTTGAGATAGCATTATTGAAAATTTCTACGATTTCACTTTGGAAATTGGTAAAAAATATTTACGCGCCGTTGTATTTATTTTTCGCGTCTACGCGTCGGTTTAATAATGATTAACAGAGTATAATAGTATTTTTATGCGGCTAGAAAAATTTGGGCGCCGCAAAAATGAAACGTAAAATTTAATCGGATCTTTTAATCGGATCTGAAATTTAATCTGATTAAAAAATATGGCCGTGCGCAAATATTTTCTGTATTCGCCAAAAATTTGACGAAATATATTTTCCCTATTGATTGGTAACGTAACGTTCTTTAAAAAAATAAATAAATAAATAAAAAAAAGAAATAAGCGAACAAGGAAAATTTTTTTAATTCTTCGCTGAAATTCAATTAACTTACTTCCGAGAATCTAAGCGGATATACGTCAAGGTACGAAACCACGGAAACGAAATTCCAAAAAATTAATCTAACAACGAATCGCAATTCCCAACAAAAAATTTCAACTCTTGATACTAAAATCTAGGTTTTATATCCCCCGCAAAAATAAATTAAACAAACGCTAAAGCGTATCTACCCTTAAGCCCAGGAGCGGCCAAAAAAGTAGCAACGTATCGAATCACGTTGAAGAATCGTCCAAAAGAAGCATCTAACAAGACCGTCAACCTTCCAAACTTTTTTCCACCTTACAAACTCGTCTTTACGCGAAACCTCAGACCTGGCAGTCTCTCAAGTACGCGGTCGAAAATGTCTCTTTTCAAACCCAGAACGAATCGTCCTCTTCGGGACAACAAAAGCAGCCGCGATTGAAGAAAAGAAAGAAGAAAAATAGAAAAAAAAGGGCAGATCGAAGAAGCGGAGGAACGATGAAAAATATCGCGCGCAAAGCGGCAGACGCGTCGTTCGAAGCCGAATTTCGTCGTTTCCAACCGATGACAAATGATGATGACGACAACCAGGATGGTTGGTCCGTACGGTCCTCTGTTCCTCTTTGTCCCTCTGTAGTCCCTCTGATAGTCCGTCCCTTTCGCCCCTGGTTCTCGCACAAGCTCACCGATCGCAGCCTCTCCCTCCCCATAAAGGTTACCATGACGACAAGGACACCCCGTTTAGGCAGAGACGACATGCGCGCCTGAAAGAAGCCCCGGTTCGATCGCGCCACCCCTCGATTCATCTCGATTCTTTTCCCGCCTCGTTTGCCGCCGCGCGATCGACTTCCGAGGAAATTGCGCAATACGGAATTAGGAGATAACGCGACGATGGAACTTTTTATTTTCGTACTTCTGTGTCTCGCTCGAACGTGGAAAATAGGAGGGAATAGAAGGGGTTGGGTTTGGGCAAAAGGTTGGTATTATTTGTTAAGGGGCGAAGAGAAGGGACATTGGGACGTTTAATTTTTTAGAATTGGAATTTTAGGAGACAGAGGAGTTTGGTGAAATATTTAAAATATAAGGGAATTAGAAAGGGTTGATTTCGGGGGATGAAGGTTGTACTGTTTGTTAAGGGTTGTGGAGGAGAGATAATGTGAGGTTTAATTTTGTAGAATTCTGATTTTGTTGAGATATAGAAAATAGAGGGGAATTAGAAAAGGGTTGCGTTTGGGGGATGAAGGTTGTACTGTTTGTTAAGGGTTGTGGAGGAAAGATAATGTGAGGTTTAATTTTGTAGAATTCTGATTTTGTTGAGATATAGAAAATAGAAAGGAATTACGAAGGGGCTGCATTCGAAGGAAAAAGATGGTACTATTTGTTAAGGGTTGTAGAGAAAAGACACTCTAACGTTTAATTTTTTTAGAATTCCTATATTAGGAGATAGACGATTTTAGTGAAACGCAGAAAATAGGAAGTAATTAGAAAGGGTTGTGTTTGCGAGAAGAAGATGGTACGATCTTTTAAGGGTTATTGGCTGCTCCACTTCCTCGAGAACGCCGCGGTTAATTGATTTTCCTTGTATCACCTCGTTCTCACAGAAGCCGAACTGCACATGCATCTTGTTCACCGCGACAGACTTTCCATTCGTTTCGGGGAAACGTAAGCGTTTTTCTCGAGGCGGACGCGGAACGGTTATAAATCTTCGTTGGGAACGCCGGAATTAATGAAATCGCAGGCTGTTTCCACGGGTCACGAGGTTTCCTCGATCCGAGCGTGGACTTGGAGGCATAAGAGAGGAAAATCGATCGGTGGACCAGGGAGTGTATTGCGAGATCCTCGAGAGTGATAAAAATATAACGTCCGAGCGATTTTATCGTACGACTAAACACCGTGTATCGAACGATCGATCGGTGAACGGATGCATGGGGCCAACGTTCTGCGTCTTGCAGAGGGAAATATAAATACGGAAGCGGAAATCGATCGGGAAAATCGATTGGAAAAATTGAAGCATGTAAGCGTGTGAAAGATGGAGGGAAAAAAATTGGGAGAAATTGAAACAGAAATTGGAAGATTTAAAAAATATTTAACACTCTCGATGCAAGGGGTGGTTTGGTAGCAGACATTTTCCTCGAGTCCAAAAAGTGATCGTGCTTTTCCATAATTGATGCCAGGCTGAGACATCACTGATAGGCAGAATTATATTTTTTTTCTCAAATAAAAATTAACACTTTCGAACGAAAGTTTGATACGCAAAAAATTGAAAGAAAAAAAAGAGATGAATTTTGAAGCGTGTTATCGTAGAAAATTCTTGAGCCAGAAATGTGTTAATAACATAGGAAATAGCTGAAGTTTCCCAAAGGAAGTTGTGGAGAGAATTTCACCACAAGATTTACCCTATTTCCGACAAACACTCGAAATAGTTAATGCCGCGGTATCGATTGTTTTCGCGTGCGCACGCGAGACGCGGATAATATTGAATCGGGACTGGTCCACGGCATTCAATTGTGGTCGATTTAAAATCGAAGCTCTCGATACGTCGGTATCCCGTTTAAACGCGTAAACCGGTGCCGGCCATGACGCGCTTCGACGCTCTAATAATTATTCTAATTATCGACGCCGAAGAACGCGTTGCTAATTGAACCGGACTGAATATGAAGCATCGTCAACGATTCGAATGAAAATTAATAAAACCGAAGGTATCGCTGTGCTCTTGGAAATCGGTTACAAATTGGAGAACGCGTAGTATCGTGTTGCAATTTTAAATAAATACTTGTTCGCATCCTATTTTTTCCGTGTTTCACAAATTGTTACCTCGCAGCACTACGTTCTCAAATTTTCCACCGAATCTCCGATTTCAAACCTTGCCAAAAGAGGGAAATATGGAGGGTAGACGTATCCCCGATCGTTAAGTGTCGCGCTAACTCGGTATCAGCATTTCCAATTAACGACAAGCGTTTTATAGCGAGCACGGTCAGTAACGTTACCATCGGGCTCGTGAATCAAAGTCTGTTCCCCCGGAAACGGTACAGCGTCCATAATGCTTACCTAAAACAAAGAAAAAAAAGGGACCGTAAAACATTTGCAGACGATAAACGTGACTAACACATTGCCAAATGTTAGACGGCACATCTACCATTTTTTGTTAATCTCCTTTTCGCATCATTTGAAATAAATGTTACTTTCGTATCTCGTTCCAACAAATTTAATTCAATAAATAATTAAACGAACCTGATGAATTTTATTTTTAAATTCATTTTCTTTCTCACCAAATTTCTTTAGGAATTTTTTCTTTCTTTCTTTTTTTTTTTTTTTTTTTTACAAATTTGGTTAACAATACCTATTCGAGTGAAACTTAATCAAATGGCAACGTGCTAAGAACAGATTCAATTTTATGCAATTTTCTAATTAATCACGTGGATAACCAAACGTGATTCTTTAACAATTCCGAACGACTCGCAATCATTGTATCACCTTAATCGTTAACGACTGGTGATCGACAGACCCCGTAATTAGACGCTAAACTCAAAGACGTCGATCAATAAAATGGTACGGCGCAGCGTCTAACGAGAGAGCCGTAGGTAATCATTCTAATAACACGAATAAAATAACAATGAAGTCGGGAAAACGTGCAGCGCGCTGGAAAATCGATCGCGAGATAGCAAGAGGATCTAAAGACAAATTGATCCATTGTCCTTTCACTTTCTACTCCAGACTGCGCGTCGAAAGTGTATCTATTTCTCGTTGTTAACTGAAACTGTTGCAATTTCAGAAACCCGGAATCGGTGGAAACGTTGAAACAGCGGCGGCCATTTTTACGGAAACAGAAAATGCCTCCAAGCTCGCACAAGACTGGTGTCTCAAAAATTGAAACAATAGCGCGAGTAATTGCACGATAAATCTCCAGGATCATTTACAGCGTACGGATCGACGAATCAATCAAAGCGAAGCGTTTCGAGCAACTTTCGCACGATCTATCAACGCCTCAACTTTCAACCATCGTGATACATAGAGTTTCTTTCTCGAACGCATTGTTCGTTCCCTCTCTCCGACTTCCCAATGTTTCCTCTCGTAAAATGGCCCCAGATTTGTTTTAACAAGCAGAAACAGAGCACGGATAGTGTTAACGCTTCGAAGATGCTCGAGGACAACCGACTTGTTGGAACTTCCTCGGAGAAAGCCTTTGAGAGAAATTTGCATAAATCTTTGCGAGCACGGTGAAGGCAAATCCCGAAGATGATCTGGTAAAGTCTGGGTGATTCTGACTCGTCCGTGGCCCGGAAATTTTCTCGACCTCCGAAAGTTAATTCGTTCGCCGTTTATAATAAGGGATGATTAATTTAGCGTCGTTCTCGGGTTTCGAGCTTTCGATTATTATTCTACGGTCGGATTATTATCGTACCGATATCCTGAAGGTAGTCATTTTTCTTTATTCCAAGATTCTTTAATTTTAATAAACCTTAATCGATATTTCGCGACCTTGGAGGCAACTTCACAGCCCCGTAACAATATTTATATTAGAAACACGTTGTATTATTCTTAAAGCAAGAATTAAAATTAAATGAATTTTTAATTTCGAGTTAGGTCAGGCTTAACCCGATTAACACGTCGACGATTTAAAATTTAGAAGATTGAAACCAAGTCCGATAAATCGAAAGAGGACGATCGAAGCGATCAAAGATGCGAGGAAATCCATGTCAATATTGTAGCGAATAAAAAATAAAAGGTATCGAAACGAGCAACACCTCCATAACAATCGCTCCCCCGTTGCCGAGCCACCCCCGGCGACGAGTAGCGATAAACGAAAGGCCGGCGAGAGTCCAGACGGGTCGATGGGGCGGCGTCCTCTCGAAATGAAACTGAAACCCGCCAGCTTCTCGGCCATTTTGCCGGTGAAAGGGTCCGTTCTCCCGTTTCCTTCTCAGCCGCCTTTCTCTGCTCGATCGTTCACGACCCTCTCTCGTCTGCGCGAAATCTGCACCCCTGAGCAGCTTTCTTATCGTCATCGATCGCGACCGTCACGTACACCAGAGAACCTTGCGTCAATTCTACCGATGCAAGCTTGTAAACGCTACTCGATGCTTGGCGAAGGTATCGACCGCGTAACGATGCTTCAATGGAAGATCGAAGCGGAGGAAGTGTAATCGGTGAAAAAGGTAAAAGTGCACGCGACTATAGGGGTTGAATTGATGGATGTTGAAGTATGAATGGTGAACCTGAGGATTCTTTGGGCGGCGTTGATGCGATAAGGATTATCCGTTTCGAGGGTAAAGAGGATGATTTGGGGAAATTTAATATGGATAACGTGAAATTTTTAGAGACCGGAGTAGTCGATACGGTCTAATTTAAGAAATTCAGTTTTAAAAATTTTCCATCTCAAATGTTTGATTACTTAATTTTCCAACTTTCCAAATTCTTAAATCTTCGAACGTTCGAACCTTCGAATCTTCGACTCTATAAACTTTCAAGTCTTCAAGCTGCGATCATCCTTCCTCTAATTCCTCTACTTTCTCTGCTTCTTTTTTCAACAAAGAGGAAACATTCTCCGAGTTGCTCGAAGCAACTGGACATCAAAATCATCGCCACGATTAGCGCGAAACGATCGATCCGCCGGTTGTGTATCGCTGCCGGCCACACGCGGCTTGGAGACGCGCGTCCATTTCGCTGCTCGAATTTGGAAGTTTGTTCGGGCCAACTAGGGCAGAAATTCCGATAAGAGAGAAATTCCCGGGCTAATGCGTTTTCAATTTTTCCTCAACCCCTTTCCGTGAACCTCAATGCTCGCGTGTTTGAACTTCGCCGCGCCTCTCTGATCGATGGCTCGCGTGCCGTTCCTTCATCCACTTCCTTTGGCCTCTAAAAACACGTACTGCTACGTGATCAACAGCTACATCCTCCATTTATTTTACTGTTATCTCGTTAAGTTACAAAAGAAACAGTTAAAGAGCAACGCAGCCTTCGAACAAATATCATTTCCTAGATTAAACAATTTTTTTCACTGTTGCAACCTCTTTTCTTTACGTTAAAACTTGGTTTTTCAACCAGACTATCGACATCGATGCGTCACATTTTTTTTTTTTTTTTTTTTTTCTACCGGTGCAAACTATCCGTGTCTACCGCAAACAACCATAAATATTCATTCCAGCAACGATGGACAAACTTCCCTCGTTGCCTTTCGACGCGTTTACAAAATCGATATCGATGGCCAGCTTCCTTTATCCGAATTCGATTCCCGCGGATTCCCGCGTCTTCCTTCTTTCCTCCGTCCTCTTCCTCGTTCTTATTTTCATCGGCTGCGTTCTGGTTTCAACGATCGCTCGAGAAATCGGAACGACGACCTCGAATGATTCTGCTGCTCGTCGCGTTGCTTTTAAGGAATTTCATTAAATCCCCCCAGGTTCTGGAGGTCGGTTTGAAATAACGTAGTAGTACGTGATTCTTTGAGATACGATGATGGAAGTTCTTGGCTCGATGCGAGATTCCTTTTGCAAACTGGTTTCGCGATTTTTAACGATGGCGTGTTTCGATGCTTTTATTTATCTCTGATCAATTGGAATTCGAACGTGGTAGAGCGTATATTTTGGAAAAATAGGAACCGACGTGAAAATATGAATATAATAATTTTACTGTTTATTTCCAACTTCTTCGTGCCCGTTGCACTCCATCAAACGCAATTATCCAATTTTTCAAACATATTTAACACTCAACGTCCACCATTTATCAAACCTGTCCCATCAATTGAACGCCGCTGAAAAAACCATTCGAATTGGCGCGCTAAAATATCCGGAAAATCGAATCACCGTCGCTTCTTTTTATTCTTTCCATCAACATCCTCGGTGATATCGATATATTTCCATTTCTGTCTATTTTACACGCAGCTATGTTAAAATTTCNTTATTATAAAGTAATTTAAGTTAAATAAAATACAGGCTTATAATAGCCTGACCTTAAAATAGTTTCCACCAGCAAGTTCTAGAGTAATCGATGCACGGTAGAATCTGCGTTTGACACGACTATCCATAACACGAGCTACCTTTACAATTTCCTGCTCCCAACTAAACCTACACTTAGCACAATGTTGCCTGAGCAAGCTATGCTAGACAATATCTACGCTCATTACAGTCCAATCTACATCCGCGAAACGTATCGTTGCTTCAGCGTACTCCTACCCCTAGGGCGAATTGTTCCTAATATCCATATTTGTAACATCGAATTGTACTTAACGATTGACGGTAATATTATTCATAAATGGAAGTCAGTCGGCTCTCTGTATAGAACTGACACTGAGTCGTATTTAATCGTTTCGCTATGAGAGCCTCGGAGCTAAGTGCTTTATAAATTAAAAATAACGGGAAAAAAAGGAGCGTAGAAAGAAGCATAGAGGGAAGTGGAAGATCTACACCTTCACCGAATAATCGCTCATCATTTATAATAAATGTATTTACATACACTCGTACCCAAACCAACCCCTAAACTAGCACTCCCGTATTCGACAAAATTTAATCCCAGCTGTTTTCTTTGAAACATGTAGCTTCCGAATTTGTAGAAACCCTGTACACCCAAAGAAGACCACAGCTTCTAAACCCCTCATCCTGTTCAAATAACGTGAAATTTTCTACAAAATTTATGGACGAACCGTAGACGCGGTAAACAAGACGGAATTTTTTATAGGAAATTATATAAGTAAAATGTATAAGAACACAACCTTGTAATTAGATATTGAGTCGTTCGATTTTTTTTTTTCCTCCAACGCGAGACGAGATTACGCGATCTCAAGGAACGTGGACCAACGACGTCCAGGAAAAACCAGGAAGCCTAGTGATATAACGCAGGAATTTCTCAAGTTTTAATTACAGCATTGCGTTCGCTTTTTCTGGAATGGAATAGCGAGACGCATTCCTTGATAGTACTCGGTTTTGCTCAATTCCGGTCTTAATAACGCATATTTCAACACTTTCAGCGTACCCGTTACGTTTTTCTTTACATTTTCTTATAAATTAAACATAAATACTTTCGATACGGTTCAACTTTTCACGAGCCACGGCTCGACACGTTCTTTCGACCAAACGAAAGGTTAAAATGTTTAACGCAGTACCGTGCTTCCTAGCGAACCGACGCTTGCATTTATCCTTTGCTCGTGCGCGAAACGCGTCCGCCGGTCGCTGGGGTCATTCGGCGCGATTTCCATCGAGCCTCTTATCGGCACTTCCGGTGCGTGCAGGGTCGCGCAATAAAGCGAGAAATATTGCGCCAACGATTCTCAAGTCCCGGGGAGAACTTTCATATTCGTACCACGTCTGGGAAACTGTCGGAGAAATTACACCCACCGTGCGCAGTTTATCAGAGCTCGCGTCAGTCTGTTCTTCGTCAAGATTTTCGATTCGAAGATTTCGAAAGAAACGAATAAATTGACAACGTGGATAAAATTTTTAGTAAATTAATCGGGTAAAAGGAAAAGTCGATGCAACTTGTTCTAGCTATAAAAAATATATTTTTGACCAAAGCGAATATAATATTATTACTTGACACTCTCTCTAGAATTTTATATAAGATTTCACAGAGATTAAATTAATACTAGGAACTCGTAATTTTTCATAGAAATTTTTCTATTCCTCTTTCATTTCTTCCACCGTTTCATTTCGATTTCCTCGATACAAATAATTATACCTTAATCGTCGACGTTAATCGTTCTAGTATTAATTAAATTCCCAATAAAAGGAGGAACATTATCATCGAGTGCTTCAAAATTCGCTGACATTCAAACTTACGAGGACAGCTTTAGAATTACAAACTTAAAACAACCTCGAATAATGTTACTGCACCGAATCGATCAGCCAAACTTCCTCAATAAAAAAAATCAATAATCAAACGACCGAAGCCTCTCTGAAAAAAGAACCGATACGAGAAATATCACGTAGGCCTCGATTTAAAGAACCGAACTCAAAATCAATTACCCCGACCAACCAACAATCTCCACCGAGCAAAGCTCAGCTCCTATCAACATAACCACGAATCATGCCAATATTTCGGCAACGGTATCATCGTGAGCGGTCATTAACGCGATCGTTAAGGAAAGGATCGCCGTGGCGAGGCAGGAATATCAAGGAGGATCGCCCAGCCCCACCCAGGGCTAATATCCGGCGCGGCGGCGCGGGAACAAGCCTCATCCTGCAGACGTTCTCCGGCGGCGTGGTTCCGCGTCTCGGTGAGCGTAGCTCACGCGAACATTGTCCAGTAATTGACCCTGAACCTCGTACCGTTACGATCAGCTGCCAGCTACACACCTGCTTCGTTCGCGATTAGCCACGATTCGAATCGATCCGTCGATTTTCCGCG
This sequence comes from Ctenoplectra terminalis, assembly GCA_019453375.1. Classification (NCBI taxonomy): domain Eukaryota; kingdom Metazoa; phylum Arthropoda; class Insecta; order Hymenoptera; family Apidae; genus Ctenoplectra; species Ctenoplectra terminalis. Next base: position 62,381 of record SMSQ01022412.1, on the reverse strand, counting down.
GCGAGTTCCCACGTGGATTAATTGCGTATTCAGAGAACGCCGCGGAAGGATATTTGTAAGGAACGATAGATTTACGGGCAGAAGTAGCGATGGGTATGATCGGTTCTGTTCAATTTAACAGTCGGTAACTGGGATTTTGTTTTCGTTAGACTGGGGATTTTTATTGGGGACAAATTTATAGTTTATGCTTCCACTTCGGTGGGAAATTATTTCAGCTATCAGGTATTATAAAAAATATTGTAGTTTGGATATTTTTTTTTTATATTCTTTTCTGAGCAATTTTGTACATTTCAATTTCCTGTGAACGAATAAAAATTAGCTGCTTGTGATATAAAAAAAATTATAACTGATTACTGTTTTTTTATTTAATAGTGTCAAGGTTAAATTTAATTGTTATTCGTGGTTATTTTTTATTTAATACCAATCAAACGTAATAATAGCGATAAGGAATATAAAATAAAATTTAAGGTGGACACATGCGTATGTAATTTTTAAGTCACAGTGTTACACAGAATTAGCATGTTCCTGTTTTTCGTATCTTAACATAGTATCTCGAATACTTTCGCATTTCAAAACCGCAGGAAAAAAAATACGATAAGTTACCTACGCTTATTATTCCTTTTTGCGAGAAAAAAAAATAAGTAAATAATTTTCCACGTGCACCGATTTTTAAAAAGCACGCAACCCAGTAATTTTCTTATCGATTAGAAATTAATCGATCGATCAGTATCCTAGATGGTTGGTATCTTTAATACACTTCTAATGCGGTTCGTGTACAAGTGGCAAGTAGTACAGAGTTAACCTACGCTTAGCACAGTCCGTGCACGGAGAATCCTATGGCAGGAATAATTTATGGCTAGTATAATCTATGCATAGGGAATTCCTCGTCTAAAATAACTCACGCCCAGCAGATGCTAAGTGTAGACTGTGTTTAGTATAGCCTGTGCAAAACGGGCCCTATGCGTAATGCATGGATGGAACTCGCGTTTAGCAGATCCTGGGATAATTAATGTTCTGGCTAACTCATCGATAGTAAATCCTGTGCAATTTACAGGTGGTGCGCTCTGCATTCCATTCGGAATACTTCTAACAACTTTCACGGAAAAATTTATAGTCGATCTGGAATCTCAATGACACCAAATCCTAATTCCTCAACTGAAACTTCGCCATCCATTCTCAATTCTTTCGACGCTCTTAATATTATCTAAAAATCACTACTAACGCAAGATCTCAAACATCAAATCCTAATTCTTCGACTGAAATTAACCTATTAAACTTTGCAATCTGTCCTAAATTCTTTTTGCCATAAAAAATCCACAATCAAAATCTCAGAGACACCAAATCCTAATTACTACACCGAAATTGAACCGCTAAACTTTCCAATCCATTCCCGATTCTTTCAACGTTCCCGATACCATCAAAGATTCACGATTAATCCAGAATCTTAAACACACCAAACAATTCCTAAATCGGAATTTTTTTCCGCTATTAAATTCTCCGTTTCAAATTTATCTATCCCACGCTAAAGTCCGCTATAGATCAGCCCGCGAAAGTTGGTCACAGCGCAAAGCCTGCAACATCGATCGACACACCGGTGCACAGCCGTATAGAGCGGTCAAAAATTCAAAACGGGTCGAAGAAAAGCCAGACCGCGAGGGTAGAGGTCTGATTCATCGACGTACGACGTAACACACGTGGCGAGAGGCTTAACCGTATCACTGATAAGCCTCGAACACGGCCAGCCAGCCAAGATAAACAGCCTTTCGATGCGCTGTCCTGAGACTCGGAGATAACCGTAGAAATTCCTTCGGAAATCCGACTGAACCGGTCGAACGAAAATTTTCTTCCAACGATCAGCGACTCGAGGCACGATTATATTTCGAAACGGCAGAGTTGGCATGTTGAATCAGACGCGAGTGTTGGCGTAAACTGGAATTAAGTATCATCAGGATCCATCGTGGGCCAGGTTTAACCTGCGCCTCCTACGGAACAGGACTAATATAACCTAATCCAGTGTAACTCGGCGAGTCTGGCTTAGCATATCACGAGATTAGAGCAGGATGTGCTTCGAGACTGGATCGCGTCTAGCGTGATTCGTGTTTAGCAAATTTCGGATTTATGAGGGGATTGGATAGGGTATTAGCTGCTGATTCGGATGTCACTTAGCAGACAGATCCTAATTTCCTTCTGGTTCTCCGCGAGCTAATTTTCTTAACGAGAAACTTGTCGACTCTTCGACGCGAACTTTAAAACCCATTTGCACTCGTAAGCCGAATAATCCGGCCGAGATGGCTATCAGTTATCGCTAGACTAAGGATTTTTAACACTAAATTTAGAAGCATCGATTGAAATGGAATTTTTTTTTTTTTTTTTTTTGCGATAATGTTAGTTTAATTTAAAATCCATAGATTTTTATTTAATACATTCTCTTGTATCGAGTTCCATTTTAAGGGCGCATTTTCCGTGCGTAGACTTGTTACATCCAAGCTTGAAATTTGAAATTCGTGAATTCAGTGATTTTACATATTTTTGAAAATGTAAAAAAAAGTAGAACTTCAATAGAAAACCGTGGCACTGTAATTTAGATACTGTATATTTCCGTATATTTGTTTCGTATTAAGCGCATTCTACGCAACTCCGCGCTTTTAAATTTCCTACAGGTGGAAAGAAGAAAAAAGAAATCCGCAGTCTATTTATCACCAAGCGCAGAAAAAGCGTTTCGTGAAGTCAGGCGGCGTATTTAAAGCTGGGATGCAAATGGGTTAAAACCCATCTCGTCTGCTAACTCCATCGAAAAGAATCGTCCACGTCCACGGAACTCAAAGAGAACGCCCGAGATAGATTTGCATCAAGTTGAATCGAGTACAGAGTCTAGCTCCAAGGGCACAGCTGTTTCGCAACCGTGAAACAGAACGATCGCCGCTAAGAAGACTCGACACACGTCGATAACTAATTTCAAGCGGGTCTGTGAGGGGGTGCACGAGGCGAGAAAGGAGGCTCGGGCATTTTCCAGGGGTTGCGAGCGGACGAGCTTCATTTCCATACTGTAATGTGCAGCCCATCGTGGATCGTGGAGAAGGGTGGACCCACCGGGGGTCTGAATGCACGCTCGTGCAGACTGTCTAACGCCACAGGAGCCAAGATCGTAAAAACTCTGTACTTTTCGCGGGACTAACGAGTCAGATTAATCCTATCTCGACGCAAGTTCGAGTCTTTGACCTTCGATCTTGAATATTAAAATTTTCGTTGGGAGACTTGCTTTGATTTGTGACTGCAACAAATTTTTATGGATAAAGTAAAGTTTTTTTTTTAGTAATTTAACGTTGGAAGATGTTAATTGGTTGCAGAAATGTCTTGTAGAATTTTCGATTCTTTTATGGGAATACTATATTGGGGGATTTTAACGATTCGTACAAAATTGTATACGAAGGAATTACGGAACGCCTCGAATCGATTATTAATCAATTTAACCGGCGTTGAACTTAGACCTCGAAGGCTCTTATCTTATCTTGGACTCGCTAAAAACGAAAAGAAGAAAGAAAGAAAATCGATGCATCTGAGATCCCAAGAGATACGACGTTTCATTATCGCACCATAATCCTTCGGAATGTTTTACACGATTTAAAAAGTGTGCGAAAAAGATACGCTTTGTTAAAGTAGAAGGTTAAATAAAATATTAGGTTCTCGTTTGTAACCGTCGTCCAGTTTGTTCAACACAGTTGCAGTGTTGCAACGATGCGATATTTTGTAATTAATTATATAAAATCGTAATTAATTAAAAATTGAGATTGAAAATAAGTGTTCACAGATCCAGGAATCGATACGACCTCCCTTTCCCTCCAAACCGAACCGATACGCTTCTCTCTTCAACCGTTTCACGTATCCGCGGATTCCATCGGAATCTCCGGTCCAAAGTCCCGTCTAACAAGACAGAATAACGAGTGACGCGTTAATCGTCGAGCAGGTCACGATGAAAATCGTGTTCCTTTCGCATTCTCGAACGCGATTTCATTATTATCGCGGGCAGAAGTCGATGCACGAGTGTCGGGAGGGAAAGAAACTTTTTAATTGCGCGCGACAAGATTGATGGCGGCGGCGATAGTTACCTCATCTTCGCTGCTATTATTCAAATTATTTACATGCGTGAAATATATAAAATACATTTTTTTTTTCTTTCCTTAATATTAGTATCCTAGCGTTGTTATTAAAATTCGCGACAGGATGAATAAAAGTTTGTCCGACTGGTAAAGGTGGACTAACGAGAGGGAAAGAAAAAGAGAGAACGCGAGACACGATAAGAAACGATAATCGAAAGCGCGAGTAGATTTGAGAAGCGAAAGCGAAGCGGAGCGCGTGCGACTGTTAACAGTTTATAAAGAGATGGTATTAAAGCAAGACTTGTTTCTTTATTTCTGGAGATTCCCAAGATTTCCTAAAGTATTATACTTTATAATTTTATTATATTATTTTAATGCAACTTTCATTATAATACGTTTCCGTAACAAAATCTGGGTTAAAACAATTTTTAGTAGAAATACACTACGGTCTATAAATATTTGACCACTTGGTGGAATCTTGGTTATAATGCAAATGATTTTTATGAAATTTTGATAAGATACAAATCTCGAAAAAATATTAAACACGTATTTCTTTAAATCGGCCATTGCTCGCTTGAAAAACTATATGAAAAACCTATGAAAAACCTATTTGATAGTATCTCTTGAAGACTGTTAGAAATAGAAAGTTTAAATGCACGATTTGTGTATTTTTTAATGCCAAATCCAGCCGTGTCTGCTTCGATATTCGAATTTGATCGCAAACTGAACCACGATCGACGCGAGCGAGCGATATCGGCAGCATTTTGCGCAAGCACGGCCAATTAGACGGAAGAACGATCGGTGGCAAGCGCGAGCTTCAAGGTGATTGCCTCGATGCCACGGCGAAACGATTGCGACGCGAGAAAGGAATTCGCACGTGAGAACCGATCCTCTGACTCGATGGACACAGAGCTGTGACGGTGGATAGACCGATTCTGAGTACCTCGTTTGTGAATTTTTCATAAAAATCTGTGTGTTGCAAAGCGATGTCCTTTGTTAGTGTTCTGGGACCATTGGCCGGACTACGCGACACCGAGATATTAGCTTATATTCGCAGATATTGGGAGCGATAACCCACCACAAAGAAAACGCAAGGGGCAAGATAAAAATTGCACCGTCGCCTTTTAATCGGTTCATTCAACCGAGGTACTTAAACTCGAGTCCTGACTTCTTGTAATTATAAAAATATTAATTCCTAAGAATTATTGTGACAGTCTGGATTGCAAAACCCACCCATTAGGACAGCGTCTGTAATTGTGAATGATAAAACAGCTGTGCTAAATTCTAAAGTACTTAAGACTACACCTATCGAAGCGGTCGAAATGATTGGTTTGCAATTTTTCATTTACAACAGTGCATTTTTAAGAATCTGTTATATTTTTCTATAACGATTATGCATCCGAACATTTATTCGCTTGCATCTTACATTTTTTTTCTTTTTTAAATATTGTAGTTATTATTTTAATTTCTTGTCTAAAAATAAGTATACTTAAACCATCGATAGTTCCAGTATTAATAATATCAACTGTGCATTAATACCACATAATTCACAAGTTAGGTACCCACGTATCTTCTGGTTTATAAAATTTAATTTAATTTATTCATCGCTGCACTGTTCAATTTTATTTCAACCCTCGAATAGACACGACCCTAAAATTTGGAAACTTTTTTTTTTCGTAAAAAGAGCTATCTCATTGCACCGAAATAAACTACACCATCCGAGGGGTTTCCTTTCGAGAATATGGGGGCATTTTGTGGACAATAGGCGGGGGCATGGGGCGCCAGAAGGATGCGCACAGCAGCTGGCCGTCGTCGGCTGTAAGGTTCTGTTTTCACCAGCTGTTCATCCTGCTGCATGCGGGGCACAAAGAAAGCGATCGGTTCGAAAGGAAGAAGTTTCCGTGGCCAGTCGAACGTGGGAGGGCCTCGAGGACGACAAAAGGCCAGCTTGCTACCTGTGCACGGCTGCCAGGTGCTCCTCTCCACCCCCTCCGAACCCCTGTTTTCTCCGCTTACACCGGGGACCAGTTTCGAGGTAACGTTCCCCAGGTAAAACGGGAACCAAGGTGTAACCTGCGCTGATACGATGCTGGTAATTCGAGCCTCCGTGATTCCTGCCTCTCACGATTCCACGTATTTTAAGTTTTTGATGTCTTAACGCGTTGCTGCATCGGTTACACTTGTTCCAAATGTTCCAAAATGTTTTTAAAAAATATATTTAAAGAGATTAAAAACAAAGAAAGATACGGGAGCGATTAACGCAACGTTTAAAATTGAAATTATTTAAATGGCACATATTTTAGCCTTTCTCGTTCCGTCTTGATAAGAAAAAGAGGACCATTTTTTATCGTTCGTATCAACTATACTTTGGTCTGTTTCTTTTTTCTCTTCGCAGAGGGTGAAATAAAAGTATTTAATTATAAAGATCAATGATCGACACACATTTTCTTCCACCTTTGGTAAAATTTACCATTCGTTTAACAATTCTTCGATCCTTATTTTAATGAAATGTCTTATTTAATTCTGCATCTTTTTTTAAATACTCGAGTTATGGAACGACCTGATACGTTTTGAATAAATTAATTTAACTCGAGAGTGCAAACCGCGATACAGCGTAAGCGATCAACGTAAAACTCCAAGACCTTTTACCGGACAATTAAGAACGACAAGTACGCGAACAGCAAAAGAGAGGAAGATAAAAGGATAACGAATAACAGCAACATTGTATCCATTTACAGAGGCTTCAAACTCGTCCTCGTGGGCATAATACACCAGTTCTCGCGATCGAACCTCGAACATCGTGGCCATTATTCCATTTTTTCCCCGGGGCGAGCGTTCTTTCCGGTGTGTAACGGCGTCGAACGGGTTTTTGCGTGTACAGAAACAAGCGACTTATTATTACCGCGTAAGAAGCGATTGTTCTCGCGTAATAAGAGAGTCGACGTGCTTCTTGCGCCACGTAAGTCTTTGTTGCGCCTTATAAAACATCGTAAAACGCTTACGACCGAGCCACGGACCCTTTTCAAACGAGTCGCCGTACGATCGCACCGCTTTTAATTCCAGAATTTTAATAGAAATCGCACGAGAACACATGTCAGCTAACAAATGATGTTCTAAGTACTTTCGGTGAGTCATACGACGCTGAAACTGGAATTAAAAAACGAGCACGTGTTGTCTTTCGAGGATGCAACGATACGTTCGTATCGCGTAAGAAAAGGAGACGATGCTACAGAACGTGGCTCAATTGTGTTGCACAAAATGCTAACCTTGAGTTACGATTTTACAGGAACATCGTCATTCAAGGAAAACGATGCGCCAATAGGAATTCTATGGTAATAAAAAATCTCCCGATCCGCCGATATCTCGGAAAACACATCTAAACGGAAGATACGATTCTTCGTTGCGCTGTTTTCCTCCTTTCCTTGAATTTTTTTCCTTCTTTTTCTTCCTTTTTTTACGAGAAACTTTAACCTCCTAAGCTTCTAAAGCTCATTTTCTAAATCTAGTTATTTACTTATTATTTCCAATTTTCTACCATTTTTCTTTTCTATAACAAAAACTTTTCTAAACTTTCCGAAACTTTCTTAAAATTTACTCAGGTCTTAATAAAATCGCAGAGACGCAGCGCCAATTTGTAGTTTCCTATTTTTTTACCTTTCCTATCTTAGAAATTCCGACTTCTAAATTTTTTAACGCTCATATTTTTTTTTTTTTTTTTTTTTTTT
>SMSQ01022412.1:28082-54138 GCA_019453375.1 Ctenoplectra terminalis | reverse complement strand
TTTTTTTTTTTTTTTTTTTTTTTTTTTTTTTTAATCTACCGAGACTCTAGAAAATCTGCAAAAATAAGGCATGGTCTTCCACGTTCCACCGGAAGGTTCCAATTTCCTACCTCTAAATCAACTCTGACCAAAGATAATCACGGGGAAAATAGTTGCCCAGCAGGAATCGCGAAAAAAATTGAAGTGTAGCTGCTCCTTTGGAATTTTTCGCTGCTAATGAGACTCCTCGATGCTCTACCATAGCGAACACCAGCGAAGAGGATGAAGAAGAAGGAATTTCGGACGCAGGTGCCGATTCGAGCGGTTTCGAGTGGCAATTAGAGCAACGGGATTATTATTTACCGGCATTCGCACCCTCTCCTCTTTCTTCGGGCCCTCTTTCAACCGGCCCTTCCTCTTTCTTTCGTTCCTCGGCCCTTTCTGGCTGCTGGAAACAGGCAGACTTCATTAGAAATTACATCGAGTCGCTCGAGCAAGTGCTCTCGCTTATTAAGAGGCTCCCTATTAGTAGTCCAGCCGAGTGGCAGTCAGGAAAAAGAAGAAAGAACGGAAAAAAGGAAGGGAGCCGCAATCATCGCGCCCTTTTCATCGCCATTTTTCATTTTCCGCGACGAACTTATCTTCGCAACTTCGTTTCTAGCCTCGATTCTTGCTGATTAATCTTCTTTGGACGATTAAATATAAATTGCACTAAATTTCTTGAGACAATATTATTTTTTCTAGACGTGCAGAAATTTGTTGGTATTCGAGAAGCTTTTAATTCATCGATTATTATTTTAGAGTGAAGTAACAGAGGAAATGCGAGATCGATCCATCAATTCGTTCGCGTCAAATATTATAGCAAAGTTAGACTCTGACACGCTTTCTCTGCTGGGAAAACAGTCGGCTGACAAGATTTGAAGATTAGAAACTAATATTAACGATCAGAAAAGTATATTTTCCGCGGTAGGTAAATTATTTAAGAACTGTAATTGAATCTTGCCTCCAATGAAAAGATTCTCACGCGATGACAGGGTCTATGAATGAAAACCGAACCTAGAGAATGAACAGCGGAATAATGGAAATTAGAGGGACGAAGGAAACGACATGCAAAGGGAACGTGTAAATCCTTTAATTCCACGGGTAAATGTCGGTAACGCGATGAAAGTCCCGATCGGAAGGAACTCGACGATATTTCGTGGATTATTGAAACGAATCGACCAGGGATTCACCCGCTTTTCCCGGTAGACTTGATTCACGCTAAACGCGTTAGTAATGACCATAAAGACGACCTAACTGCTGCCATAAAATACCGCTCGATTTAAACCGTATAGCTCCTACAAAAAGAAAAAGAAAAAGAAAAAATAGAAAAAATAGAAAAAATAGAAAAAAAACAGAAAAAATAGAAAAAAAAACAGAAAAAATAGAATTTTTACTTTTCCCTCGATACAAAAATCAGCAACAACAAAAAAATATTTAAAACTAAAATTTAGTATCTATCGCCCAATAAAGATACGATAATTGAAACCTAATTAAAATTCACTAAACACAAACCAAATAAAGATACCCCAATGGCTAAGGGTAGCAGCCCTAAATCAAACTTCAATGATTAAAAACAACCAACTATCAAAACCCTTTTCAAACACAAAAANAAAAAAAACAGAAAAAATAGAATTTTTACTTTTCCCTCGATACAAAAATCAGCAACAACAAAAAAATATTTAAAACTAAAATTTAGTATCTATCGCCCAATAAAGATACGATAATTGAAACCTAATTAAAATTCACTAAACACAAACCAAATAAAGATACCCCAATGGCTAAGGGTAGCAGCCCTAAATCAAACTTCAATGATTAAAAACAACCAACTATCAAAACCCTTTTCAAACACAAAAAACTCGAATCGATTCGTACAATCGTAACAAGAATCAAGACTCTGTTAGCATGTCCATTCAACCAAGACCAATATCTTTCCACCTAAACCGTCGCCTCTAAATAATTCCCTACGAAAAACCAGATTCGAGAACACCGGCTACAGAGGCTGCACCAAGGACACGTTTTACCCTAAAACGAGGGAATTTCTGTTCAGCCAGCTAGATGAATGTTGCAGGCCCCTCTATAATGCACCGCGCCCCGAGTTTCGTCGGTACGTGGTGCTCGCAGCCTCGTGNAACTCGAATCGATTCGTACAATCGTAACAAGAATCAAGACTCTGTTAGCATGTCCATTCAACCAAGACCAATATCTTTCCACCTAAACCGTCGCCTCTAAATAATTCCCTACGAAAAACCAGATTCGAGAACACCGGCTACAGAGGCTGCACCAAGGACACGTTTTACCCTAAAACGAGGGAATTTCTGTTCAGCCAGCTAGATGAATGTTGCAGGCCCCTCTATAATGCACCGCGCCCCGAGTTTCGTCGGTACGTGGTGCTCGCAGCCTCGTGTGCTCGCGATTTTCCCGTACGATCTCCTAGCCGCGAGCTTCCACGAGCATACAGAAGCAAAAGACTGAGATTTCAACGTTGAAATCCAGTCGTCTGGCCGTGTTTCGTTGGTATTATACAGGCTGACTGGGAAACGTTTTTTTTTTTTTTTTTTTTTTTTTTAGGGAACGACGCGATCCGGAGTTCCTCGAGTGTTTGATTTGATGTTTGGTGTTTGATGGGGGAGGCTGATATTGTTTTTCTTTGATGGGAGTTTTTGGAGATTGATTGAAAGTGGAATGGGAAAGAAATTTTGCTTGGAGGATGGATATAAATTGAGATTCTTCTTTTTCTGTCTTTTTTTTTTCTTGGATGACTTAAATGGTGTAAAGATGAATGTGTTTTAAGGATAGTTTTTCGATATCGTGGTATTTCTAAGGATATCGAAGCTATTTCTGTTTTATTAAAACACTATTTGTACCGAAGTCTGCAACTCAACAGAGCTTCTGAAAGCAAAGAATTTCCGAGATACCGAGGTCTCTTCATCAACAATCGAGCCGCGGGAAATATTTAAAACTACAATAATTCCTGCTTCTCTCGATAAAAATGAATCCACGGTACGAACTTCGTTCCTCGAATTGCTAATCGAGGTCACAAAATTGCAATAGCCAAACCCACGTAAAAAAGACTTGCAAAGCAGAATTTTTAATTTCATTTTAAAAGCTCTCTCAAACCTTCGAGAGAGAAAAAAAAAAGAAAAAAAAAGAAAAAAACATTCAAAACTCGTCTCTGAAAGGGTCAACGAACCGGAGTCGCGATTCTTTGCCCGGAACGGCGTCGCCGCAGAAAAAAGGAGTCGTGTCACGTGGACAAACGGCCTGCACCCGCGTATATCGCAGCTGCGGAGCAGGAAATTCAATGTAATATCTCACTAAGGAATTGCGCGTGCCAGATATAAATAGCTAACCACGGTGGACTTCAAAAGCATCGCGCAGCCAGTACGAGCACGCTCGAAACGTAAACCGACCAAAAGCTTCGAGATCTCTTTTCTTTCTCCGTTTGGCGCAATAAAATAAAATCCCGGTGTTTGGGGCCAGGTCGAGTAAGCCACTGTTGGTAATCCGCGTTCTTTGTTCCGCGATAAATTAATACCGGCCAAAGGAGATTAAACGTTGTCGCGAGATTGAGCCGGTTGGGAATTTATGCTTCCATTTGTTTACGAGAAAATAACAGCTGCGGTTTGTATAAATTGAGTTGAATCCGGACAATGGGTATTCGTTGCAAACCAGTTCTAAGGTTGATCGTGAAAGAAGAGAATCTGTGATAATCTTATTGTTTTCGATTCTAAGGTTTGTTTCTGCCGACTAATTTCGTTGAAAGGGGTTGCAAGGAAGAATATCTTCTCGAGAAATCTGCTATTCCATCGAACAAATTTTTAATGCTTACTTTAAACGTTTTAGCTTCTCCAGGGACAATAATTGTTTGCAATCGGGAGGAATGAGAAAGCGACTTTCGGTATACCCGGTGTAACTCGTCTAAAATCAATACAGGGTGATTCTGGCAACTGGGCCAGGGTGGTGCACTGTTCCAAGTGGAATTAGAAGAAAAAAAAAACAAAATCGTGGAGGAAAATTTTGCACCATTTAACGAGCTCTATGATCTAACTGCACGAGTTATTTGACAAGCGTACCTCGTCGTGATACTGAGTCTTCCAAACAAAATTAAACGCAAAATGTTTGTACACAATTTTTTCCTTCAAAGAAAATTCCTGTTAATATATAAATTAATTAATTGATCAGAGCTACAGACCGATTCTGTAGACCACTTAAAAACAGCAACCTGTCTATCAAAACCCCTAAAATCAAACCAAAAAATAAGAAAAAAAAAAAAAGAAAGAAAAAAAGAAAGAAAAGAAATACTGCAACACCTATAAACTTACGACACCACAAATTGTAACTCGGTCGATCAACGAACGGAATACTCGTCAGCTCGATAGATTTCCGTCGCTCCGATAGATTTTCAGTATCCTGATTGAAAGGTGTTCACGCCAGCGTGAGATAAGTATCGTCAGAGGGGATATGCTGGTTCACCCAGGATTTTCCCACGAGCGACTAGATTTATCGTTTTCGGGATAAAGAGGCGAAGCCGGGTGAAACAGAGACGAAGAGGATCGCGTCAATTCAACCGGGTTGCACGCGTCACGTGGAAATGTTTTCATCGAATGAACCGCACACCCGCTGGAAAGTGCACGCTGACAGCGATAAACAGCTTTCGCTGTTTCCTCGATAATCGAGGAATCTTCTTCGGGGTGAGGTATTGTGCACCACCGTGCCGTTCCACGGACTTTATACGCTTTGATCTCGCAGCTTTTGCCCCCGTGCCACTTGGAAAAACGTTTCCCTTTCGAACGAGCAAACACTTTCGCCGTCGAGGGAGCTCGTAGCTTCCTGAACGGACACTTTCGATGGAATTCTTGCACCTTTTCCGGTGTCTTTTTTTTCTCCATTTCAAGGCTCGGGTACTTTGATACGAAGAAAGTTGTCAAATTACACCGAAATTTTAAAAAGCTTCCTTCTATCTTTTTAGTATTTAAAAAAAAAAAATTCTGTTTCAACGTGAACTTGTTAATCACTTACTAACTTATTGACTTATTAATCAAATACTATATCTGCATATTTAAACAACGTAAGGNTGTCTTTTTTTTCTCCATTTCAAGGCTCGGGTACTTTGATACGAAGAAAGTTGTCAAATTACACCGAAATTTTAAAAAGCTTCCTTCTATCTTTTTAGTATTTAAAAAAAAAAAATTCTGTTTCAACGTGAACTTGTTAATCACTTACTAACTTATTGACTTATTAATCAAATACTATATCTGCATATTTAAACAACGTAAGAACTCTTTTTTTTTTTTTAATTTATATTAAGAAATTATGGAAACTTTCAAGTTAATCCAAGAATCTTCGTCTGGGACCAGTAATTACTGATTTCTATCGATCAACCCTTTCTTGAGCCACGAATACAGTAAAGGAATACCACGATACAAATCAATTTTTGTATTCTACCCACTGAAAACCGTGACAAAAAGAAATTGCGCAAAAAAAAGGTGACTAAAAATTCCACCCAAGCCCGTCGAATTAAACCTTCAACCACGTCCACGAGAGCACAGTTGCCCCCTCGACGTGGTTCCACACCCCTGAACCGAGCTCCCTGCCGTCGCCATAATTCATCCGAGAGAGAACAACCCAGTTCATTTCTCTCTCCTATTCTCGCATGTAAATACGCGTGCACGCGTGTGTACGAGCAGACAGGGCCCCTGGCCTCTGTGTACAATGAGTTTCTCGCCAGTGAGATCGGATATTCGGAGGTGCAGCCCGGTCCATGCGAGGCTTTTGTGCTGGCCAGAATCGAGGGGGTAATTTCGAGAGGCACCCAACGACGAGAAACCAGCCCCGATTCTCTTGTGGCCGAACAACGACATAAGGTTTCACGATCGCGCGTACTATTCCCCTCGACTCCTCTTTTCTTATTTCCTTCTTTCGTTTTTTTCTCTCATTGTCGAGCACACACAACGCGTCGGGACTGGATATAAATTATATCTGGAAGATGGAACGAAAAGCTGCGTGTCTCGGGACACGAATCGTTTTTGGACCACTTTGTAACTCGCGTTTCGAGAAAAATAATTTGGCAACGGTGAAGCTCTTCTGGAGGTGAACAGGGTGGATTATTTACGAGGGGTGGTTTTGTTATGGAATATGGATGGATGTGTTGCATCCTTTTCTTTTTTTTTTTTCTTTTTTTTTAACGTTTGACAGGGAAGATTGTGAAGTATGAAGAATATCTGGATGTCCGAGATGAGAGATATTTTTGAAATCGTGATTTTTGGAAAAGGAACGAAGCAAATTATAGCTTTCGCTGTGATTAAAAAAATTGATACTTTAATGGGATACTTTGATAATTGTGTTCGCGATTCGCGTTCGGAATTTCGTTTCACTGATTTCAAGTTGAAACCGTTCTCAATTAAGATACTAGAAAATTGGGGTCCTCGGCGGGTTAACACCGGTGGAAATCTTAACGCCATACTTTTCACCCCTCTGAAGATCGAGGCCTCTCGAATGTAGGACACATCTGCCAGTGACTTTATCCGCTATTCGGTAAAACAGCAATGTAGCTGAGTGGTACTTCGAGGTAATTGCTGTTGGATAACCAGCCTTCTGTTCCTAGTGAGTCACTAAAGTGTTCGGTCGATAAATCTCCCCTGCCAGTTGTTTCAAGTAATACCATAACGTGGATTTACTCGTCCGACGATCAAAAATTAAAACCTGTACTAAATATTTTACCCATTTAATCCACAAAATCTGTACTAACATCGAGCTGATTGAAATTTTTAACTTGACTGCTGTACCATTTTTTTTCTTTTTTTCGGAACCTTAACAGTGGAGTGTTTTGAAATTTTCTATTCCGAGCTTTCAAAGTATCCATAAAACAATAATAGAACTCGAATTATACTTTTCAAGCACACCACAGGAGTCTTCAAAGTTCAGATGCGATCGCCTCGAACAAATTATTCGAGATCTAACGAAAGAGAATTCAAAAGCTGGGTCGAAAGGTTCAAATTTTAGTTGGTCGAAGTATTCGAGGCTTACCGTGGCTTATCGTGACCCGAAATATTTTATTAAAATCACCGAATAAATTTCCAGGGAAGAAGCATCACGAGCCGAGCCGTAATCTGGCCGGATCTTCACGAATCGATTCGAGTCTCGAACCGATAAACATTCACGGTAAACGCGCCCTTAAAAATGATGGATCGCGGCGCCGGAAATGGCGTCCCCACGAATTTTGCCGGAAAATAGCGCACAGCGACGCGTGAGACTTGGTGATACGCTTTAGCGACGAGAAAACTAGGGTAAGTGCAATTTTTCCAGCAAACTGATGAATATTGCTGTGAGAATAATTAATAACAGATTTCAGTCGAGATAGAATTCTAAATTACAAAATAAAATAACAGAGGTGTCGCTCGATATAATAATAGGCCCAAAATATTCTTATCTAAAGTAATGATAGCTATTAAACTTGTTACATTAAGTACTTTTACTTTTATCTAAATTGAAAAGGATTAATATCACTCGAGATAAAATCGCTTAATACAACACGAAGATCGTGAACTCTGTCGCAATACGTTTACTAAATAACGGTGCCATAATTCAGTTTAATTAAATAAAAAAAAAAAAAAATTAATACACAATTCGTTACATATTTTAAAATTTACCATACAATATCTATCATTTTGAGAATTAAAAAATATGTATATATAAATAATACATTTTTGTTTCTGCAATTTACAATTTTTTTAAACTTTCAAACAGTCAAACTATTAACCCTTTGCGATCGGCAGATTTCGCTTTTGGGAGTACAGGATTTAAAGTCAATATATGGATATTAAAACACAAAATCGACCGAAACATTTGAATCACGAGGCATAGAGGACGATAGTGTTTTGTCATTTTTGCGATTTTCGAAGGTTCTCGCTGCGGGGTCATTGACTTCTACGACTATTTAAAAATGTCCCCGCCACGGGGACACCGACTTCTACGACGATTTAGAAATCATAACACCGATCGCAAAGGGTCAATCTATATATATATAAAAAAAAAAATGTGTTTCAACATCTCCAATTAAGATTACAGTATACTGACACGAGCACAAAACCATCGAACAATAGAAGTCGAGGAAGGGGCGATTCCCTGCCAGTCTTCGAAGATCGGTCATTCGTAGTTTCCGGCGCGGCGACCGCAGCGACGGAAACGAGACTTTTTGAAGAAACGAACGAGGCTGTATCCGTGCGCTCGCGAGCCGACACAGGATGCAAATAATAATAAGGAGAGAGATAAAAGGCCCTGAAAGAACTGGCCGATCCTGAAACCTCGAGAACCGGGTCAACAACCGGAAGTACAACCGCGACAGGCGTCTCTCGAAGAAAGCGCGCTGCTTCTTTCTCCTTCTCTCGCTCCTTCTTCGTGTACTCCTCTTCCTGTTCCCTCCCTGTTGGCTCGTTTCTACTTTTGTCCCGCAGCACGCGCGATCCTACCTGCTCCACCGCTCGATGGATCTCGTTTTTACCGAACAGCATCGAAGGTGAAACGAAACCAGAGACACATTTTGTTGGTTACTCTTTGAAAGTATTTCGCTGCGAATCTATTGATTTACTGTTTTTCTGATTGGTTCTGTTGTTTGTTCCATGTCGGAGAAAGATAATTAATTGTCGTTACAGAGACTGGATCATGAAGAATTCAAAGAGTTTCAAAATGTAAAAAAAAGAAAAAAATAGTTAATAAGCTTACTGTACNCTCCAATTAAGATTACAGTATACTGACACGAGCACAAAACCATCGAACAATAGAAGTCGAGGAAGGGGCGATTCCCTGCCAGTCTTCGAAGATCGGTCATTCGTAGTTTCCGGCGCGGCGACCGCAGCGACGGAAACGAGACTTTTTGAAGAAACGAACGAGGCTGTATCCGTGCGCTCGCGAGCCGACACAGGATGCAAATAATAATAAGGAGAGAGATAAAAGGCCCTGAAAGAACTGGCCGATCCTGAAACCTCGAGAACCGGGTCAACAACCGGAAGTACAACCGCGACAGGCGTCTCTCGAAGAAAGCGCGCTGCTTCTTTCTCCTTCTCTCGCTCCTTCTTCGTGTACTCCTCTTCCTGTTCCCTCCCTGTTGGCTCGTTTCTACTTTTGTCCCGCAGCACGCGCGATCCTACCTGCTCCACCGCTCGATGGATCTCGTTTTTACCGAACAGCATCGAAGGTGAAACGAAACCAGAGACACATTTTGTTGGTTACTCTTTGAAAGTATTTCGCTGCGAATCTATTGATTTACTGTTTTTCTGATTGGTTCTGTTGTTTGTTCCATGTCGGAGAAAGATAATTAATTGTCGTTACAGAGACTGGATCATGAAGAATTCAAAGAGTTCCAAAATGTAAAAAAAAGAAAAAAATAATTAATAAGCTTACTGTGCAAAAAAAAAATATCAACATTAGCAAAGATAAAAAGCCTAAAAAATATCTGTGCCAAAAATAGAAGCCCTTAAACTCTCAAAAATTAACCCTCCGCACTCCGGTTGCTATTCTGATAAAACGCTTCGAATAAAAAAGATATAAAGTGTCCAATGATAAAAAGAAAAAGTAAAGAGCTACAAAAACCCAGATGAAAAGAAGCTCAAGCGGTCGTACGCTGGAATATCGATAAATCACAAAATACTAGACATAATTCTTCCAAGACGACGCTTCCTAAAACGAAAACAACTCACCGGAAACCATCGAGAGGAAGAGATTCATCCTATCCCCGAGCGCAAAACACAATTTAGCTTCTCCCATCGGTTTTCTCTCCACTCGGATGCTGCTTCGTGCGGTCTCGATCGTCGATTAAATTAATTCAAGCTGCCCGATTTGTTTGGCATAAACAGCGAGCGGAACGACGCACGCGGAAAGTGTCCGGGGGCGCGAGACCGCCACTTTAGTTACACGCAGCGACCGTCAATCGAATCGATCCCGATAACGTATCCTTAACGCGAATTAGTGCAAAACCTGTTCCCCATAACGTGCGTTTATGCAAATGTCTGACAAGTACTAATAACGCGACACATCCACTTCTCCTTGCCTCTGTATTTGGTCTGAATTGGTCAATACGACCAATATGAATATTGGTTGAAACGTATGTGCAATAATTGAAAAGAAAAAAAAAAAANAAAATAAAAAAAAAAAAAAAAAAAAAAAAAAAAAAAGTATATCGGAAGTAACGTATCAAAAAAATATATAGAGTTGATGTTAGAATTACCAAAACTTTTTCGTAAAAGTTCTATAAATTCTACAAATTCGCAATGAAGTACTTTCGGTAATTTTCTGTGGTTCTCTTCAAGAAATATAAATATTGTACTGTGAATTATTTCAAATACTAACCCTTATCGTTTACACAAATAGGTATTCTCTTTTCGTCGACAGTTCTAGCGTTGAAAAGATTTACTATTGGTAATTCTGTAAATGTATACCACCTAACAATGTTAAAAATTAAATTCCACGCATACGAGCGAGGATTGAGAAAGACAGTTGGAAATCCAGCCACGAGAAACTCGAGCAATATAAACCACACCCCCTGGTAAAATATCCATCCACCACGGTCGAAATCTTCACGTTCCAAAGAAAAACCAATCCAATAAGAGCCGAAAACTCTGGAAAACACAAGTTTTAATATCACCCAACACAATGTCTCGAAACAACCCTTCACAACTCACCCCCTCGAACTGGGGCAGCGACGAAACTTTTCGTAACAACCATACCGGATCGATATGGATCGGGCATAAAAGTTACCAGGAACAGTGGATGCCCATCGGAATAATGTACATCATCGGTTCTATCGACTGGTTGATGGTTAGGACTAGCAATTTCCATTAAGCCGCGAAACAGCCGGGAAAAATCGGGAGGAGTATGATTTACGATAATCGCGGCCATCCGGTGGTGCGTGCGCGTGTTCTAGGAACGCAAAAACGAATCCCTGATCGCAATCGTGATTGATAGCGGCTATACAACGAGGGATGGATGCTCTACAGGTGTGTCGACGATCGTTAAGGCGCGTCTAATTGAATGTACGCTTCAATTAGGGCTTGACAATGGTCGCTGGTCAGGCACGCTCTCGACTTTGGCGAACAAGTCGGGGTTATCGGCGATGAAAATTCGGGGAATCTCGTATCGTTCGAACATGATTATCTGAGAAACCTTTGCTCACAAACGGAACTTGGATTTCAGAAGTTGAAAATTCGTGCAACTATTGTGACTGAATTTTTGAATCGGTGCAACTCTTTCGTTTGGGGAAAATTCGGTCGTAAAATTTCCTTCTGATCTATAAAATAATCACTTGATAAAAATTCAGAATTAAAAAGTGAAAATAAAAATACGCTACTGAGTGCTGAAAAAAATACCAATGACCTTAAAAAAGTTCGAAAAGAGATCGTAAAAAAAATGCTATTCGCGAAATACTGTTTCGAAATATCTCTGATACGATTAAGAATAAAAAAAAATATTTAGATGTTTAGTCTCAGCCGAGACACCCTGTATAATCTGAGAAATTCGGAGAAACGACGGTGTTCCGGGTTACGAAACGACGAAACGTTTGCGCAAGATGAGAGGAACGTTTCCCAGAATGCTCGAAAAGGTCTCGGGAACGTCACCGATGCCCGAAAAGTCAGTTTCTCAGGAACGAGGGGAACAGCTATCAACGTCGTACACCGGCGAGCATACACAGTGCATACACGCTGCATACACAGTTCTCGAACGACTGCATTCGTGACCTCGTGCTTACGTCACGTAGATATCACGTATTGCGCTTTCGCGGTGAAAACAACCGTATTCCGCGAAACGCATCCGACTGCACCGTCGTTTCCACAAAATCCACGCTCCAAGCTTTAAACTGCCCGACACTGCTTCGAATGGAACTTTGACAACCACCGGTTGTGACGTTTAACGGTACCGCGATGGAAAAAGTGGCGTTTTAGAGCGCGCGTGTGTGGGAAAGATCGAACACGATAAAGAAACGAGCAATTTGAACACTGAGATACACATTCTTTAAAAGCTATCCACGAATGCGTTTAACCCTTCGCAATTTCTACTTTCTCATAACTTTCAAACGAACCGTCAAACTTTTCTTTTTTTTTCGAAGAAACATTTAATTTATTTTAAACATTTGGAGAAATTGTCACTTGTACAGTAAATTGGGAATTATGACAAGTATCTCAGAATTTGTTCAAATTTTTTCACATTTTTTCAAAGGCAAAGAAATAAAAAATCAAACCGGTATAAGTTGGTAAAAAAAACTAGATCACCGGCGAAATAATTCATTTATTTATCACAGTGATATAATTAAGAATCATTGTAAAATAACTATCAGAGTATCCAAAAAGAAAAGAAAAAAAGAAACAAATTTGCAAGGACGAAGATTAGCGAACGAGACCTAAAGTCTTTATCTTTCTATAAATCTATCAAATCTCTGGTTCCAACAACCACGATATAACTACTTCAACGCCCCTGCTGATTTTACAACCTCGCTGTATCCCTTCCAGCAACTGTACACGATGGGAAGCGTTAAAATTCAGCTTTACAGTCTGTCGACAAGGCGGTCGTGGCACGGTCGACGGTCGTTAAGACGGGTCTAATTGAACGTAGGTTTCAATTAAGGTTCAACGCCGCTCGGTGGTCGAAGTCTTGGAGCCGAGGCTTGACCAGGCCACGGTTTCCTCACTTCAACGACCATAAACAGCCGCGGTCGCAACCCCCGCCACCCTCTGCTGCCCGCCTAGGGTGCAATGCATCTCCGTTGGCGCACGTGAAACAAGCCGCCGCTCTGATATCGCTCTGATTTATACACGCATTACCATCCAGACTGGACTGCTGCATCGTGACCCGCGTCGTTATTACAAGCTCGTCCACTGGATCGCGTACGAGGTGCCCGAAAAACGTCAACCTCGAGGATCGAAGCGATGAATAAGTTATGTGAAAACAGTCGACACGGTTCATGCGGAACGATCCGATTGAATTTTAATCGGGGACAGGATTTTGGTAGAGTTTGTAGAAAGTTTTAAGGTTAAGGTTCTTAAAGTTTAAGCACTGGGATTTTAAAAATTTTAAGATTTTTAGCGTTACTCGAGATGGTATACAGAGCGTCTCGAAAAGAATGTAAGTTGGTTTAAGGGGTGATTTTTGATTCCTTATCCAAGACGTCGAACTCGGTTTTGTCAACGAGATATTAACGAAAAATACAGGTCGGAGAACCTGTTTGCTCATAATCGCGGCTCGTAGCCAACACTACCGCCGATGTTCAATATTGTATTCGCTCTATGATCGACCAGGTTTTTTAGAGTTTTTGGAACACCCTATAGAAATTGAGAAGAGTAGAATGGGTATGAAGACGTTAAGGAGTCCAGGGTCTGGACCCAAGAATTGATTTATGGCTGAAGAAACTGGCTGGTCCCAAATGCTCGTGACGAAACGCAGACTCCTCTATAAAAAAAAAAGACGATACTCGCTCTTGAGAATTGTATACGTCCCGGTGAAAATTTCTCGAGTATTTAGCCAATACATCGGTCGCTTCTAAAGTGGCAGCTTCTAGAAACTTGAACCTTCCACTTCGACACCTAAATTCCACTCCAAAACTGAATTTCCAAAAGGAAAACTATCAATCTCGATCAACGAAACTTGGTCATTTATAATTGCTCCACGATTCGTTCATCGTCCCCGTACACGAAAATCCAAACAGACGTCGAAACGTCTGGTTTCGAACTTTGTCTGTCCCCATAAATGAAAGAACCATCCCCGATCTACGTAAAACTTGCCTGAATGCCCGCCTACGTTTGAAATCACACTTGCAAAGGGACTCGCCTGTTTATTCGCGCGCACGTACATGCAAATGAACATTTATTCGGTGGCTTTTATTTCGAAGGGACAGAGGAAGGGGCCGGGTCCTGGGTTTTAATGCCTGAATTTTTGCTCCCTCGACTGCTGCTTTTTTAATAACCTCGCGGATTACCTTCGGAACGATATTAAACGTCTAGCGGCGGCTGAATTAATGGGCGCGCGTGTAAATAGCGAATTAACAGGCTGCTCCGTGCACCGCGACAGGGAACAAAGGGTGGGAGATGAAATTAGGGGAATAGAAACCGGGACGAAAAGGGACACGAGCTCGCGTGAATGGTGGTCTGGGCGATGATCATCGCGCAGAGGAGCGTTTTTCGTCTTTCGGCCGATGGCAAAAGTGGTGGCTCCTCCGGGAAAAAAAGGGAAACGTCACTTTCCGGCTAATAAAAGATTAACCCTTCCGTGGCGAGCTGGAAAACCATTACACACTGGCTGCTGGCCGGATTAAATCCGGCTAAACGGTCTTAATTAAGTTCCACTTTTTCTCGAAAACAACTGGCAAGACTGTTTACGAAGTTTCGTTAGACGTATCATCCTTTGGGTAGATAATTGAGCGAGGGTTCAAAGTGTTCGATTATTACGGGGTTTTATGTACATTTTTATCAAATTTATGAGGGATCTGAGGAAGAATTTTAGAAGCTTAAATTTCTGTTAATTCTAATTCAAAAATATTTAACACAACAATATTGCATTAACGGAGAAAATATTTACTGCATTATCGGACTCCCTACTTCGCTAAAAATATTCGTTTAAATATGGTAATTTGAATTAAATATCGCAAGAGAAGAACAGGATAAGTCGTATTTTCTGTTTTTTTTACAGCAGACCAATTTTAAAGTTCAGAACGCTCTCGACCGATCCCTGTACACCTATTTAAAAAAAAAAACATATATTTTACATAGCATGTTAAACGTCATATTAAAGTACTTCATTTTAGTCGACAAACGTTGTAGGAGATAAAAAAAATACATAAAAGTGCATCCTGTTTTTCTCTTGCGGTTTTTAATTTCGGTCGAAATTAACAACTTCCGTGTTCGAGTGATAGAATTAAACTAACGAACAGGACGATCCATACACCGTCCAGTTTCGATTTTACGGAATTCATCTTCGCCGTATTGATCACCGAGCCTCGAGACGGAAAATCAAGGCGAATCGGTTGCGCTTCGGCTTCGCAGCGCTTCAGGACGATAATAAGTCGAACAGGATTCGATACAGTCGATGGTTCGAGCGGGAATTAACCGGGTGGCCGTGCAAACACCGAGAACCGAGAACCCAGCAAACGGTCCTGGGAATTTATGCTCGTCCCAACGAGCCAACGACACCCATGACCCTCGAGAGTTGCTTACCACGCGTGTATCGACGATTTTTGGAACCTTGCCAGTCGCATCGTTTGTACGCTACCGCGGTTATGCCGTTCCGGCGACGTCGTGCGATTGACATTGGACAGAGGGGAACAAGACTGATTCACGCGGTCAGCTCTGAGTTTCTATAATTAGCCGAGGTATGATTTATGCGCCATAAATCGTACGAAGATAGATCGCGGGGGTATTATTAGATTTTTCTTGACCTGTTAACTGTGTCGCTTATGAATCAGAAATTTCTTCACGGACAGAAATCAAAATTAACTTAAACTAATTTTGATTAGGTCTATTTTAATTCTTGCTAATATAAGTACGGTGTGATATGCTTTTAATTTATATTCTCAGCGAAAATAAATTATTATTTTTCAAAAATATTGCTAATTCAAGCGACGACCTGGCTGGTACTTCACGATTAACAGGTGAAGCGACAGCGAAGGAAAATGGTAGGAAAAATCGATATTTGAATTTTATAAAATGCACAGCGAAAATTATGGCTCTCTTTTTATTCATAGAATCATCCTTTGAAACCTTCCTTTGGACTGAGGAAATATCTTGCGTACTCCAGGACACGGATTTTTATATATTTGTGGAAGCTTTGAATAAACAAGGATACACCGAACGCACGTAATAATAAAAAAAATATATTGATAAACTAAAAATATAGTTCTCGTTGGAGTACTCAGCGAGCAAAGCAGCTTTAGTTGCGTTCATAAAAATATGGAGTCGTATAAAAATTCTGAGTCTAGTAATTACATATCTCCACTGAATGATTCCGGTCTAGCCAACGATTTAATTGTCGTTCGCCGTTACTCTACGACCTCTCGAACAATCGACCGAAAGGGGTCTGAATCGGGCCCGACAGACACTGTGTACATCGTGTAATACCGTCGATATTAGGTTTGCATGGCGCTTCGTGATCTTCCTTCGCATAGAGAGAGAGACAGAGAGAGAGAGGAGGAGGTGGAACGCGCGGTGTATACGCTACTGGCGAGACCTTTAATTACCAATTAGGCGTATTATGCACCTGCGATTATCGGGCTACCGGATCTGAGGCTCTGTGTATGGCCGTAGGAAGGAAATTGTCTTGTAATACAGTAACAAACATTGAATGGGGGCTGTTCGCTGGCAACATTAACCCTCTAATTCGACGATAATCAACTGACCGGTTGGAGTTTCGCCCTCTGTACATCTTTGTTCTGCGTGGGACACCGTTTGACGGTGATTTAGCAATGTAGCAGAGCTTACGGTGTTACACGAATTGTAGGTTTAAGGGAAATTGTAGATAGTTCCCGGACCGATCGTCGAAAAGTTAAGCTTCTGCGTGTAACGTTGAACAAAAAGTTTCACAATTTTGCTTGCTCGGTAGAGAAAACCAGGAAGAATTTTTTATTTAATCGAATCTTTCACCAGATTTTTCTAACAGACTGTCATAACTGTTACACGTGACCGGTAGAACAAAACAATTTCAGATCCTGTACGGTGTGTACACTTCTCCCAAAAGATTTTATTTCCTCCTCCGACGTCTTAATTCACTTCCAACTGAATTAGCGTCAGACCTTCGGAACGTTTCTCGGCGCACGACCAAAAAGCTCGCAAGACAGCAAACAAAAGTCGGAGCCCCGCAATATCGAATGGAACCATTGGACCAACAATTATCAGCTCGCGAAAACCTTGGAATCACCCAACGCCGAGAACGAAGGCACAATTACGATCAATTATATCCATCGTTCAATTATTAACCGGCCTCTCCGCGAGCCTTTAATTTCGCTTTATCGCGTTTTAACGCGATTTCGTCGCGGACACGCGTACCTCGTGAGTGGTGTGTAATGATCGATGTTGTTAATGAATCGAAAAGCACCGAACGTGTTTCATACCCCTCGAAACGCCGCCGTGAAACGAAACATTGCTCCGTAAATAATAACATAACACGAATCAAACAGACCAATGAAAAGGAAAAACAGGGAATAAAAATATAAATTAAAAAGCGAAACAACAACGTTCCCAGGCAACGAGTCGGTGAATGCGCTCATCGACGAGAGGCGTAAATCGAATTTCGCGTTCGGAGCCTCCGGGGCTCGCGGAGCTCCGCGTTTCCGCCGCGACGACGTGGATCCTGGCCTGAAAATCCCCGTCCCTCGACATCGACGTCGGCGTCGGGAGCGGCGGCTCGTTACGCTCGTCGTCGACGTCGCCGCCCCCGGCGTCGCGACGCTCATCGATTCGAGGGGCCCCGCCCCTTCCGCGGACGTTCCAGTGACGTCACTGGAGCCGCGGCACCCCGACGCGACTCGCCTCCTCGTGCACCAACGAGTACCGACGCTGTGCCGCATTGTACGTTCGCCTGTTTTACATCCAAAGGATTTTTTTTCTATTTTCTTCTATTTTTATTTTCTAGTTCTGCGAAAGTCCATTTTTGGAAAAATATTTTTTCACCGCGACGAGGTTTGAAGAAGACGTTTCTTATCTTGCGTTCGATAGTGTCATTTCGTATGATTAGTGACACGCGAAAAAAATTCGTATGGATTTGTTGGGTGATGTAGATGAGGCTTTACAAGAATTTTCTTCGCTTACGAGAAAAATAATTATGTTCGGTGTTATTTATATTGTTTCGCTACTGGTTTCTAAGTTAAGAAATTGTATCGATATGAAGGTTGTTGTTAAATTTACCCAGCGTAAAAGTTCCTCGCTTCGCGCTACTCGTCGCCTGTGATATATTTGCTTTCAACTATGAACTCGCCAATTTGCATACTGCAAATGATCTCCGAAGCCTCTCCGTTGAATTAATGTCTGTCCATTAACAACCCTACGCGAGGAATTTACCAATTCCCCTTCAAAAGTCTAATCCGGGATCAAAAAACAAACGACAGTCCCCAGTCAAAGTGCAAACCTTGTGTTACTCAGAGAACAACCCTAAGCGACTTCCATTCAAAGTCACGTACGTTTCCACCCACGCCAACGTTCTTGGCGAACGTTTATTCATTTCGAGAAATGCTACGAGTACCGCATTATTTTTAATTAACACCGTTGTTCGCGTCTACGCCGACGCTCCGAGTCTTGGTACACTGAAACCGCAGTAGATAAGGACAGTGTATGGTACGACCGAGCGGAGAAACTAGTCGCGGGATATTTAACCGTAAAATTATCGACGATTAACTCCCTTGACGTTGGACATGAGACAAAAATTACACACGGAGCCTAAATTCGGTTTCGATTATACGATTAAAATAAATATTGCAATCTGTGCTTCTATTAATATAAATATAAATATAAATTTAATAATACCTGAAATGTTTCACGATTTTTATTCCCGATTGTTGAGTTACCAAATAAATTAGATTAGTAATTTATATTACCGTGCATTAAAGTATTCTTATTTGTACCGAAGACATCAGATACGAAGAGTAAATAAAAAAAATATATAATGTAAGAAAGACAAAGCTTTATCTATATTTTTAACAAAAAATCAAGGAAAATTCTTCGTAAGGTAGTAAATTTATAAAAGTTCTACGAGAAATTAGGAATCGATTATTTTTATCATTTCAGTAGCTCTGGTAGTGATTGAATTTTTGTAAAATTTAATGTTATAAGATTGTAAAGGAGGTACCAGAAGATAATATATCTTCTTACGTGAAAAATATATTTTTTGTAGCTGAAACAAAATTGGCTGCCAGTCGTGCATCGAGAACGTCTGAATCGAGGTGGAAGTATCTTAAGCAGATAATATCGAGACGGGGGATAAAACGAGACTGGAGCATCGTATAGCAGTCGATGGATATAAATGATAGTTTAGAGCGTCGTAATTTTTCGTGGAACGATCCGTTGAAACGATTTCCTTGCATCCGAGCGTTCATTCTCCTACTGTAATATTATTCTTCAATGGTAAAATCTTTCTAAAGGCCTAGTAAAATATGTATCTTATACTCAACGATTAACCCTTTCAGCCTTAAATATTTTTTGTACCAGAGATATGATGTACGAAATTATTTTAACTGCTGAAAAACATTTAAAAAATATTCCTTAGCCTGTGACGAATGTCTCGTGTAAAATTAACGCACTAAAAGAATCGCCTAACGTAATAGTGTTAAATATTATTAAGTCTTTACGCCTCACAGGTGCGCCTTTATGGCGGACATGTGTAATTTTCTTCACGGATTAACTTTTGAATTAAATTTTGTGTTTTCGTATTTTCGTCAATTCTTTAATTTCCATTTTAAAGCAAAGCAAATTAACCAAACGGATAAAAAATCGTAAACATTTTTTTTACACGCAAAACAGCGCTTTAAATTTATCACAATAGTCCTGTGAAACTTAAAAAAAATTTTAAGCGCAATGAAAAAAAGACGATAAAAGAATACAACACGATAATCTCGAAGATCTCTCTACACAGTGTTAAAATTATTACACGCATATAATATTTTGCGTTTAAATTGGTGCACTGTTAAGTTGGGAGAACAGGGAAGTTGTAAGATGTTAGAAATAGACTGCGTTGCAGCCAACTCACCCCAAGTATAATACACGAAACCTATATAATGCTGTCTAAGGGCTACCGGAACTGGGATAAGATAAGATATGTTAAGACTAGGCTACATTAGGATTCAGGAATTTCAAAGCTAGACTGCGCCAAGTCTAGCCTCTGCTGTATACAAAATACATTAGACCGATCTTACACCGAGTCTGGGCTACGATGCGCCACGAGTATATTAAACCTGGGCCACGCTCAATCTAAACTGAGGTTACAATATACGAAGTTGAAACTGTGGAGAGCTCTGGTATGGACGAACTATGGATAGTCCGTTCGATCGGTAACTTGGCATATAAATAAATTAATTGAGGAGAGAAATATAGGATTCGGTGACGTTACACTACAAATGCAGACTGTTACAGGATCTCTAAATTTACCGCTAGAACTATCGACGATCTAAGTATATTTATTCGTGTCCGAGAAATAGAAATTAAGGATATACGAAAAAATACATGATATAGCAAACATTTACTTTTTTACACAAAATCACGGAAAACTCTCAAATTGCGAATTGGACATTTTTACCCCTTTGGTAATTCTAGTATTAAAGTACAGTATTTCTTGAAAAAAACTGATTTGAAATTAGGGTGGGTTTTATGGTCCAAAGACTGGTAATATATAATAAACGGAATATTCGCATAAAATTAAAAAAAAATTCGTTGAGCTATTTAACCCTGAAAAAATTAGAAAAATTAAAAAAATTAGAAAAATGAGTGCCATATTCTACTATTAACAATTCCACAATCCCCAAGTTTAAAGAAGCAGATTCTGCTGTAACCAGAAACTACCAACCCCTAATTAATAAAAAAAAAAAAAGAAAAAAAAAATTCAATAGCGCCTACATTATCACATCACCAACACAGAAGTCTCTCCTACAACCTCCAAATTAAAACGAGAACATCCCGTACAACATGTCACGGAACAAATCAACTACACTCGTGTCAACGCCCCGCGTTGCTACCAGTTTCCTACGACTCAATTTTTCCAATCAAAAAACGTCGCATAAAAAAGAAAAGAAAAAAAAAAGAAAGTANCCCGCGTTGCTACCAGTTTCCTACGACTCAATTTTTCCAATCAAAAAATGTCGCATAAAAAAGAAAAGAAAAAAAAAAAAGTGAAAAAATAGTTTGAACGGACAGATAGACAGAGGGGATAACATAACCGTGACCGATCGTAACACGTTACACAGAAGCGAAGACCGGACACGACGATCGGCTGAAAAGGCGTTAGCCGATGCTTGTGCGCTCGCTTCGCTTGCGATCGCATNAAAAAAAAAAAAAGAAAAAAAAAATTCAATAGCGCCTACATTATCACATCACCAACACAGAAGTCTCTCCTACAACCTCCAAATTAAAACGAGAACATCCCGTACAACATGTCACGGAACAAATCAACTACACTCGTGTCAACGCCCCGCGTTGCTACCAGTTTCCTACGACTCAATTTTTCCAATCAAAAAACGTCGCATAAAAAAGAAAAGAAAAAAAAAAGAAAGTAAAAAAATAGTTTGAACGGACAGATAGACAGAGGGGATAACATAACCGTGGCCGATCGTAACACGTTACACAGAAGCGAAGACCGGACACGACGATCGGCTGAAAAGGCGTTAGCCGATGCTTGTGCGCTCGCTTCGCTTGCGATCGCATTGTTATATGCAGAGAGTGGCCGGTGATGAATTGCAAATTGGAGCTGCGGTGTAACAGTATTGCGTTACACTGTTACTCGCATCATAATGCGTATTCCAGAAGCTGTATTACCGTAACAATCGGTGCATCCTCTACCGGTTCGAGCTCCGCTTGATTTAACTCGTTTCCTACCCCCACGGTACGAGGCCGGTGCACCCCTCGAGCGAATGAAATTCACCGCGCGAGAGAGCAAAAGCTCTCCGCTCTCTTTCGTCGTTTTTTTTTCCATTCTTTCTCTTTCCTTTTTTGCAGTGTTCGCAGTCTGGTTCTCTGTTGCACCAAAGTTTCCCCCTTCTTCGGCCAATCTACAACGTCCCTGTCGCGCAGCCGGCTTCCACACACTCCGTCGATCGCAATCTCCGCGGGGAAATAAAATATCGGCGACGCACGGTTGCAACGTATCGATCGGTAATAAATTATCGCCGATAATCGGCGTTGCGATGAACGTCATTCTTAATGCGCTTTATCGATTCGTTAATCGGTTCGTTAATCGGTTGGTTAATCGATGCTGCGCGTTTCTAATAACCGAAAATCGGGAAAGGTGTCAAGTGGGAGACGCGGTGCAAGATGGTGAAGAATATAGGATACGTTTAAATGATATTTTTCGTTTCGGTACCGAGTGCTTTTAATTGATGCTAGCGGAGTCTGGTTTATTCTGTGCAACTGGAATTTAATTTGATTATTTAGCGATGTTTCTTGACGCTTTCCGTGTAAAATATTAATGTTTCCTTCTGTTTTTAATCATGGATTTGATTTCCACGATCTTGCAGATTCCTTGGTCGAAAAATCTTAGAAGCTTCGAGTTGAAAAAGAAACTCATTCGATGAGAACTTTAAGTGTTTACTATCGTGGATTCTTTTAGGGATTAAAAAATGTAGCGATGGGAATAAGTGGCAATCGATCAGAGCAAAGTCAGAGGAACGTTACGAGAAACTTTAAATTTTAATTTCGATATTAATTTTAAGTACTATTGGCGAATCTTTTACGATTTGAATAAGTAATGATAGATTAAAGTCAGCGGAACACGATGGATGCAGTGTGAGTACCGACTACCGACTTTTCATTTTTCTTAAAGCTGAAATTGTGATCGCAACGACGATAGACTATACGCGATAAAGACGTGTGTTTGTTTTACATATTGGTTTTGAGTCTTTGGGCACGGAGGAGAGAAGAGGCATTCGTTTCTACGTCGACGAGCCGTTTCTGTATCGATCGGAGTCAGCCTCGTCGAGTTTACGCGTCGCAGAGCCAGCTAGACAAGCCAGCCGAATAATATTCGTAATATCGACGGGGAACTACTTGGCTAGTTACGTAGCCACGAGTTAATTAATGCACCCGCGGAGACACCTTATTGCGGCTGCCGCTGGCAAGTTGTCACGGTGACAAGTGCGTCTGGTTGTCGCGCGAATTAAGTGTGTTCGCGGTGACGAGGCACGGCCTGGTCGAAAATTATCTTCGACTCTCTTAAAAATCATCTTTTCTAATAGTTTACATTGTTGATCGATGATGATGGAGTTTCGTGCAGCAAAAGCACCGCTTTATTCTTTTTACTCTTTTTTACTTGATTTTAATTTCGGTAAGAATGTGTTGAAAGAAATAACTGAAAATTAGTGAACTGCTTGAACAGTACCGTGGACAGATTAGCCACGTAGAATCTAGACTGATAAAAAGAAAATTAACCATCGGTACTTTGATACTAAAATGAATAAATTTGTAAAAAGTGAAATTAAACAATTTGCTGAAATATAAATTGACTTCATAAAAAAAATACGCATTTTAATTTAAAGAATTTTGTAAACAACAATTTGCTCTTTTATAAATAAATTCATCTGAATACCGGAAAAAAAATATTGCTAATAGTGTGAAATAATTTCACAAGTACGAAAACCTTTTTCCTAAAACAAAATTTCAAATTTAAATCTATAAAATAAACTCGTGTAACCGAACGCTGAAACAGTGAAATTTAATCGTATCGATCTGGTATCCATCTTTCACAACCATTGTAACCCATTAATCCATTTGGCTCATTACGGATGCTCCGAACCGGTGCGCAACAATGGCGCTCGTGTAAGTTTTAATGCGAATTCGCGATGTATCTAGGAATCGGTAATTTCGTGGATCCTCCGAGCGAGCGGTATCATCTTCGATAGCGGATATTCAAAACGGACGTGCACACGCCTCGCTGCAAATAGCGCGCAATTAACTACGCATTAACATAAATTGAGTTATGGTCGGCGATAACGGGCCGTGGATACCTTTCGCGCAAGCCGATTAATTCGCGTTCGCGAATTCATTTCGTCCCTTCTTGTTCCCTGAGCCGATCAGGATTCATGCTCCATCGAGATTACGCGTGCATTTTGGAATTATGATCGACGTTGTAATGGAAGGAAAAATTTTAAATATTAAACTACTTGGATCGTATCTGAAAACGCTACGACTGGCAAATAATTTAACCTAATGTTGTACGAAAAATATATTCGACGCCAAAATTAACTCTGCTATCTTCCTCGATCGCGCTACACATTCGTATCGTTTTAAAATTTCTTCTTTCTTCGATTTAAAAATATTTTAGACTCAAACTTAATAATTTAGACCCAAACAAGTAAACGCAAAATTTGAATACATTAAATCCGATAAAAGAATATTTCAAAGCACATTTATTCACATGGATTCGAAGGAAGATAGCGCGATTAAGAGACCTCTAAATTTTGGTTGAAAAATTGTCGATCTTTAAACGATTATAACTTTACGATAAAAAAAAATATTGCAACAATTTTCCTGCGGTTATTTTAAAGCGAGAATCCTTTGCTTTCACCGTTCTATGTCTCGTACCTGGCGATTTAAAAATATTTCATCGCATTGGAAATATCGTGCATTCAAGGGTCGGAATAACGCGAGCTCAAAAATTGAGAAACACCTTTGAAAAGGAATATCTACATGGGAATAAAAGAAACACCGAAAGAATATTCCACAGACAGGGAAAGAAAGAAAAAGGTAAAAAAACTCTGTTCTACGGTCTATTTTTGCAACACGAAAGATCCTAAAGCGACGAATCCCCTGGTAACCAAACGAAAACCGCGTCGACGACTCACGGTTGCGGGTAACAGAGACTGTAACCGACCC
Organism: Ctenoplectra terminalis; assembly: GCA_019453375.1. Taxonomy (NCBI): domain Eukaryota; kingdom Metazoa; phylum Arthropoda; class Insecta; order Hymenoptera; family Apidae; genus Ctenoplectra; species Ctenoplectra terminalis. The sequence goes on along the minus strand of SMSQ01022412.1, from coordinate 29,578 downwards.
AAGTACCTGCGCAGGCACTTCGTAATCAGGGCCATTGACTTCTCAAAAGTACCTGGTGCACGCTTCTCTCGTCACGAGTTCCGCGATACCTACTCTCGTGCACCGACTCTCTTCTCCCGTTCCCTCTCTTTCTCTTTTCTCTTTACACGCCTACACATCTCTCTTTTACTGCTTGTTAGGATCACCGAACAGTAGCTGAAAATTTGTCGTTAAACGGGTCTATTCGCGATTACGTGGCAATAATATCGATTTCATCAGAAACGCCGATAGAGAGAATAAAAGGAACGAAACTTAAAATTAAAGAGTTAAAATAGTGAACTATATAGTACCAAAAAAAGTAACAATTATTTCTTTCAGTCCGAAAGATGCGAATTCCATTCGGAATACAGTGAAAGATAATTAAGACCTTAAGCGGCGAGGTCTGAGGAACATTTCCAAATTTTTTTTAAAAATGCTTGTTTGGTTGTAAATAAAATTGTACCGATACTATTGGTATTAATATATCTAAATCGAGACGACTCGGATGAAAATAAGAATTCAAAGAAATTTTCTTTATTAGAAAAAAATTCTCTTCAAAGAGATTTTTAATTATTAACGTAAATTAAACGTGTCTCAAATACGAGTTCCTAGTAAAAAGTTAACTTTCTCGATTCTATTATTTTGTTACAATCGAACAAAAAATGAGCCGATTCGCCTCGGTTTATCCTATATTATTTTTTCTCTTAAAAAATCGGAAATCTTGGTGTGTAAGTACAAAATAATTCGGATACGCGAGAACCTATCGTACCAGTTAAGGGTTAAGTCTATCGAGTTAGGCGAGGAGAGAAAGAGAAAGCAGCTTGGAATCGCGGCGACCTTCTTTTCCATTCGTCAGGAACCCGCATAGAAGGTAAAAAAAAGATTTAAAAAAAAAAACCGAATGAAAATTACGCTTGCGCTCCTGCAGCTTCTATTACCATCTCCTTAATCCGGTTAGTCGATTTTTCCACCAGGAAATCGTGCGCTTTCTTTCGAACGCTTTCTATGGAGCTGCCACTGGGAGTGTTCTAAAGACGCAAGGTATTGGATTGGATTTAGCAAACTCGAAATAATGGAAATTTTAATCCGACAGAAGCAGGGTGCTTCTTGTACGAAGCAAACGAGAAACTTAAAACTGGAACAAAAAATCGAAACAGGAATTGTCTTGTAAATTAGCGATCTTATTAATTCATTACCAATTACCGAAAGAATAACCTAGAAACTGAAGCACTGTACAATTTTATTTCGAATTAATTTATCACAAATTAATACCTAAGAAACATGAAAAAATTTTGATATTAAAATATTTCGTTTGTCTTTCCCTCGTAAGTTTTTTTTTTTTATTAAGGAACAATTTAGCTTCTTTAGCTCTGTTCCTTTTTTTTTCTTTTTTTTTTTAAGGTAAAAAAGAAAAATATGATTATACTACTGTTCCTTTTTTTTTTATCGTCAATTATGTTGAAATATAGTCACGACGA